>JWHW01025636.1:188889-224053 GCA_000931545.1 Papilio glaucus | reverse complement strand
CTTAAAGTCGCGGCGAGTGTAGGTACTAGTATTATATTTGGCTTGGCACCGACTTCAAACCTTTTAATAGGTAGCACATACAAATAATAGTATTTTATGAATATTAAAGGTATTAGGTTTGTATAAGAGGTGTATTCTATTAAATCTTTATTGAGTTATTTTGTACTTTTTCGTTTTTGAAGTCGGTTTTTTTTAAACGTAGTTTTTTAAGTAGTAAATCAACAGCAATTGGAAGCTGCGTATGTCCATAGATGTTAATATCGAATTACTAATCCCCTTCTCATCCTTTTCTTATTACATATGGATGGGAAGGAGATGAGGAGTACAACTGAGAGAGAGTGCAGGCCCCACTATATTTCAATCCCTTGCTCGTTTGGTTTTCTCGTAAAAAGCTAAAAATTAATCCAATTTAACTGTGCACTCTAGATAGTTGCAGATATTTATGGGTAGCGGCGATCACATAATATCTGCCCGCTAGAGCTACCTACCACTAGTAAACATTAACTGTACCGTGACGTAACGTGACGTACGTAACTTATATGATGATCAACTATACACAATTATTGTATATCCAGGCTGCATAAGTTCCGGACAATTGTGTATATCTCTTTAATTATAGCTAAATAATATGACGCCACACGCATAATCATACGTTATGTACGATAACATTTTTTATACAAGTACTGATTTATGGACAATATAGTAGTTTAAATTCATTCATAGAATGTCATGTTCACTGTGGTGGAGAAATCGCAACATGGTGTGACCATGTTGCATTCACACGGCGACCATATTGTCGTTGTCACCTGTGGCGTTGACTCCACTAAATTATTAAAAAGAGTGAACAATAACAATATTTACGGCGGACTGACATTATAAGGTCGTGAGAGGTTACTTACTTATCCTAACCAATATTATAAATGCGAATGTGAGTTTGTTTGTTTGTTAACTGCTTAACGACTCATCCGAACATCATGTAATCTTGTACACACATTGTCAGGGGTATATGCAGAAAATGACATGGCGTACTTACCTTATATCCCGGAAATAAAACCTTTTTCATTAACAATATCAGTTGCCATGTTTTGCCAATAACAACTTTTTGAACCATATTACCTATAATTCGATGTTATTGTACACGGAACTATCAACCGAAAATGAGAGAAGAATTTGTGGGAAGCCGCACGCAACAGCTAGTTAAATTATACTAAATAAGTTCATTGTCTGTGTTTGTGTAGTAAGTAATAAATCTCGCATCATAGATAAATTCATCTGCAAATAACTTTTTATCCTCGATAGATTTATGCTAGCAGTTTTTTTTAATGATTATTGCATAATAGCTCAAAACTTTAATTTGATTTTTGTGCAGACGTTACTTTTACTCCTTTTTTAAGACTAATGTAAATTTCACTCTAAAAACTTAACGGACCGAAAAGAACTTTCATTTTCATAAAATAAACGTACACTAATTCTACTTTTATCCGTTCTAATTACAAAAATGGATAGTAAAGTACATTAATTCAAAATTTATTTAATTGTTACATTATTATGGTTATGCATAGAACATATTTCATACTTTAGATTAAGTATTTTATATAATAAACTGTAAAAAATGGTTCGCCCCTAATGGAAATCCGTAATTCCGCATATTTATTTATTTAATATGTAAAACAAAGAGAAAGATTTTCTACTAATGGTTAAACTCTGAAACTACTAACTTGATTCTTCAGCTTCATTATCTAGAAGTAATATACGGCCGTTCAACTTGAGTAGACACATCACCCACACCGATAGCTGCTAAATCCAGCAACTAGACCCCTAGATTACATTAGGGACCTAGAATTTTTTACTTTTAGCTCCAGATCACTCGGATCGCGAGCCCTGTAAGAACTGTCAATAAGGTTACCAGCAACGACATCTCCGAAAATTAGTAGTAGTAATATACGGCGGTTATTTTTATTATTATAGTGCAATATGACTATTATATTTGACCCGTTAGACACCGGGCACATCTAGCACTAGCAACTTTTCGAGTTGTTAAAAGTCTTGTATGTTTTTTCCTAATATAGATTGGTTGCATATTCAGAATCGTTCCGGTTTCAGAACAAGTTTTAGAGACGTCGACGGCGGGTGCTCGGAGTAGACATACGGGTTAATTTATACGGAACGTTAACAATTTAAATTCACTAAGAATTGTTTAAGATGCCACTATTATTGATTTTTTTGGGGAACGATGTGATTTGGTGTCCTCCCACCAATATAAATTATATATGATACAGGTAACATAATGACAAAACTTCAAGTGAAGAAAGGCGCACGCTTTTTTGTGATACAATAGGTAGAATAATTGTTGTGACCAATACACCTGCAGTTCGGAAGAGGGAGCTCCGTTCGTTAGTTTCAGCCAACAATCAATAATCGCTAAAAAGAACGGTCCCTCCTGCCATCCAAAGAGCTTAATTTTTTACAATTTTATTTCACAATATATAATGTACTCGCTAAATCTAATACAATTTCATTCCATTTAAACTTGTGAATGTTAAAACATTTAAACCGGTTTCGCCATTGTGCAGTGAAATTTTAACTGTACTAGTTTTTTTTTTGCACTCTAATGACCATTCGTTTTTTTGTAACGGCAGTCATTAACGCAAAGCAAAATCGCAAGTTTAATGTTTGTAACTTTTCAGGTTAAAGCCTTTCACATCATTCGAAGACTATGTGTATCGTTAGAACGATTATAACATTAACATTAAATATTATTTACTTATAATCATTTATGTCTATTATTTTAAAATCACGTAGCTCAAATAGCTCTAAGTGTATTAGGGAAGAAGTGATTTCAAATTTTCCATAAATGAATATATTTAGAATATCTGTCAAAATTAAACAAACTATTTGTCTGTGCAAAATCATATAAATGCTAATATTATAAATACTTATGCGAGTTTGCTTTTTTGTTTGTTACACTTTTATTCCTTAATGACTCACTCGATCATCATTAAATTTTGCACACACAGTGTCAGGGTCACAGAAAATGACATGGGGTATCTTTTATTCATTCCGAAAATGAAATTGTTATTTTATTATCGGAATAGAAAAATACAAAATCTTCATTTACTAAATCGGTTGCCATGGTAATGTTTCATGTTTTGACTATAACAACTTTTTCACGCATATTACCTATAATACGAAGTTATTATTACAGGGAATCATCTAAGAAAATTTTTCATCGTGGAACAAACGTACGCGTGCGAAGCCGCGGGAAACAGCTAGTATAATGTTATACCAGTATACCAATAAACATTTGAAGTTATGTAAACATTGAACTCTTGCATTACAAAGTAAAAAAGTAATGAAAACAAGATATTTTGATAATACTGTCCAAATGACCTTTATTAAAAATTTTTCAATGTTCAAAATATTGGTTTCACTTCGATTATGAATTAAAGACACACAAGCAATTTTGGGCGGGGACTTATTGAAAAAAAAAATCGCTCACGCTGGTAGCTCAGACGGGTAGGCTGAGATTGTGGATCTCCATTTGGCACGATCCTAGCACATCTCTCTCGCGTCTTCTACATTCAGTATTGAAATATATTTGACACAAAACCATTAACAGTACTGGATCTATCGTTAACCGAGCGGTCCTGAGTCGACGCACACAAAGGCAATGTCCAAGAATAACACACACACTGACACAACTTTTGGAATACTACGATAGTGAGATGAAACTATAACTAAATTTAAAGCAACTGTGTACTTTTTCAAATTTTGTTGACCGTTGATACTTTAAACCATTAATACAAGGTTTGTAAGAAACGGAATTCTTACCACGATTAGCCTTTTTGAGCTCCATGAGGTTAAACTATTAAGCTATTGTGGGCTTATAAAACATAACTTGAATAATCAAATATTATCATATATATACATACATAAGGCGATGTATGTATGTTCCGGTTTGACCGATTTCGATAAATTTTAAAACTAGCTAAACTCATCTATCCTCACACTCTGTTAATAGCGTATTCATGCCGTCTTGAACAATCATCGCCTTATGGAACTCAATTTATTCCTCATTTTAACTTTATTATAACTTCGATTGAAATTATATACTACCTTAACCTTCTTCCGTCTGTTGGTGGAAACCGTATGAAAATCCATGCAGAAATAGTTTTTGAGTTTAACGCAGTAAGACAGACACGGGAATGGGACTTTCTATTATGTAAGATGTATGTTGTGTGATTAGCGGAGGAAGCGATGCCGGGCGCGGGAGGCGGCGACGCGCACACTCCGGAGGAGCTGGTGGGCCTGTCGCCCGAGCAGGTGGAGCAGCTGCGCGCCGAGTGGAGCCACGAGCTGGCGCGCGTGGAGGACGAGATAGCTACCCTGCGCACCGTTCTGCAGAGCAAGGTGAGCCTCATTATCAGCGTCAAGAGACGTCTACTGCTGAACGAAGGCCTCCCCCAAGGATCGTAAAAAAGATCAGTCGGTCGGCCTTTTATTACTTAAGAATTCTTTATGCATTTTTATAACTTATTATTTACAATATAGTTTAAAAAATCTACAAAGACAACAGTATATTATCAAAAAGTATTCCACCTGCTACGGAGCTCTATGATTCAAGCAACTAATGGTCAGGGTTACAGAGAGAGGAACTTTCTGACAATGTGGACAGACTGTAGAATTACCTTTTATCCAACTGTTCAGCGAAGAGCTTCTTAAGATGTTGATTAAAACTCTTCGCTAAAAGTACGCTCACCAATACGATTAACGGAATAACGGTAGTCGATTTCATAGGCGGTAATCTCGTGACTATTCTATAAAATTAAATTTATGTTTTAAATTATGTAGTCTAGAAATTACGATGCAAGTTTACATACATATTACACAGAGTCGTGGCAGTTCAATGTCCGGGCGCTCGCTTTAAGTTGCCAGTATGCTAACAACCTGATTTTGATCCTCGATACCGCCTCTTAAGACTTTCTTAGTTATAAAAAACGTTCACGTGTTTTTCATCTTATTTTGTAGCAGATAGAGTTGTCTTTAGTTTTTCGCTTCTCGTCTCTCGTTCAAGTCCTGAACGCAAATATGCCCAGCCCGTCCTGGGTTCCGTCCGTCAGTTCCTGGGTACAAAGTGACATTCAAATATGTATAAATGCGGACAGATAAAGTGAGAGATGAAGTCTGAAAAATAAACTTTGTGCGTTAAAGATAAATCCAACAGACAACAGCAACACGGAAAAAGAAAGTATAAAATAATATGCAAGAATTAGCAACAATTGTGTATATATTTCAGATTCGTCAGAGCTCTGAGCTGAAACGGAAACTTGGCATAACAGTGTGGAAGGAAATCACCGAGGACGTCAATCAAAGTTTGAAAAACGTAAAGGAGAGCCAAGTGTAAGTTATTGCACCCTAATCATATATACTATGCACAGCTAAATATAGGAAAATATTTCTCGCGGGTTAGAACATTGTCTAGTAAGATAGTTTCTGCGATCACTTCGCTTGCTGTATGATTCGCTTGAGCTTTTCGGGTTGCGTTATATTTGGTTCGTTTCATTTGATTTTTCATTTGGTTTGTTGCACAACAGCTATCAAACCATTGAAACACGCGTCGCTGCGCTCACACAAGCTGTGACAGAAGCACCAATGTAAGTACAGAAATGATGTATGCTACTATATGTACTTTGATTTGTTATACAAATTACATTTTGTATCTATTTGTAGTGTATATACATGTAGTAACAAAATTTACTGCTTGCCCAGTTAGTGTAGTGGTCATTTATTTAATTGTTCTAACCCAAAAGAAAGTATTTAGTTTACAATACAAATGTAGCGGACTAACAATGCACGTAATAAAATGCTGCAACGGTGTCGGTGCGGGAACTTGTATTATGCAATTTATAATTGGCAGTATAATATAAAGGCAAGTTATAATGTATGTTTTACCAAACTGTGTAACTGACGGATCAAGTTAAACATAGAGGTCTATATTTTTGCAATACATATAAATGTATCAACAATTGAACACACGGTCAGTTCTCAAAAGTTGATCCAAAATTCATATTTTATAAAAGTTTGAAAATACTTTAAATTATTTTTGAGTAGTAATTTTATACTGTACAATTATTAACGGCTTAGATAATTTATTCCTACGTAGATATTGTTATCGATTATGTACGCTCTGGAAATTAGGGCAATCGTCACTTAGCTTTTATTTGACCAACAAGGTTAAAATTCAATAGAATGTGTCTGCACAAACGCCGTTGTATTAACCGTCATCTAACACAACGTGTCATTTACGTACTAAGCCATAATTGTAATATACCCATATAGTTATTGTCTAGCGGTATATGTGGCAATCTTATTACTGTGATGTAACAATTCGTGACTACTGTCTATAAAACCCAATGAAATGCTAGCCGACCCATTTATAACGAAGTCTACACTAAAACCTAAGGAAATATTTTTATCGATCGAATACAATTGTATGCAATGTAAGAAATTTGTTACGTAATTAGTTTTCTCTTACATGTAAACGTAATTTACTTTAAACTAGCTGTTGCCGGCGGCTGCGCATGCCTTCATGTTCCTAGCTGGTAATACTTTTAATTTGATTCCGCGTATAATAACATCGAATTGTGGGTAACGTATCAAAAATTGTCTTTAAAACATAGCTTTGGTAATAAAATTTTCATGTTTTCCTATCCCTTGAGAACGGCTGTGTAAAAATTTCAAAACGATCAATAAAGAAGTTTAGATTAGCAATTTCGAACAAACATTTTTAAACATATAATTTTTTATCTAAATCCCCATGGCACGTCCATGTGCAGGAGTGAGGGTAGTGGGCGGGAGTAGTTGTGGTCGTTGTTTTCACTTCTAACGTCAGTCCTGTCAATGTTTTTTTTTTATTAAATTTATTTCTGTTAACTTGAACGACCTCTGGAAAAAATTGAATAAACAAAATTCAATGAAATGGAATTCAAGATACAATAGAAAACTATTTCAACATCTATCTTTTTTTATAACTCGAGCTGTTGTATGATACTTACTTGGAACTTTCCGTGCACATAACGAGTTTATTGTAGAATAGTTTTTTTTAATAAGTTAATGTCTCGATTTTTGATCGGAAACTGGATCGAATCGAGTCGTGCGTCGGATCCGATTGCATCGCTGACCACAATTTATGTTACTATGGAAATAAGCAGAGAAAATAATATAGTTCTAAGCTATTAAATCTATATTTTTATTTATATCTGAAGCAAATTGGTAAAGTAAATTATTACAATATTTAAGATTATAAGAAAACTTTGAGCTCTTGCAAAATATTTGCGTATGACTTAGAGACAACCTCAAGAAACAAACGAAAGCAAAGTAATATACATATTTTCGTGCGTGGGGCATTGTCTCTGAACCCCGCCTGAACGAGTGGACCGATGTTAATAATAAAACTGTGTATGATGGCTCTCAGGATGGTTTAGATTCACAATTGGCATCATCGGAACAAATCCGCGTAAAGAGGTCGCGCTGCTATCGAGTTTAGATTTTTTGAAGTGAAAATTTTGGGGTTAGTAGGGGAAACTCTTAAAGGTTAGCGTGACCAACATGTGTTAGCAATACGCGTCAGCAACATGCTTATTTGAATTTGGAACAGTTTTCACGAATTTTTTTCATTTATTTTTCCTCTATTCAAATTTTAATTTTATTGTTAAGACATAAGAGTTTATTTTTGTTGATTATTTATATATTTTTGAATTATTGTCGCCTTCCCACCTGTTTTAGGTTTTCACTTCTGTCAGCATTCCTTATAACTGCTTGTGTTTTTTTTTTAACTAATAACGAAAAAACGTTAGACAAACCCGCTATTGGCACGCAATTCAACGTTTATGCAAGACAACGTCAAGTGGGTCCGCTAGTTTAATTGAGGTCGTCTGTAGTTTTAACACTTTAGTTGTATTAAAACTTTATGTAGGATAATTTCTTATCAGACATCGATGACGCATTTTCCTTTAATCTATTTATTGCATTAACGTGTACGATAACCAACTACAAAATTGGAATACATTTAGTTTAATTTTACTATTTTTATAAGAAACTAACACCTCTTAGCTATAAATGTCAACCAGAAAATATACTGGACAAAGGTTTGTTGCCAACTTTTATGATGAAAAAAAGTGGAGTAGGTATGGAAACCATGAAGAGGATTGGACCTTCGAACATTTGACTGAGCATACAAATATGGATACTTCTCTTCACGCCGCTATTATAAAAGGTGTACTTCTTTACTGGTGGAGCAGTTTATTCTTCCATCAGTGTGTGAGTGCGATACTCTAGCACTGTTAAAATTAGCTTAAATAAGAAAACGATATAACATAATAAATAGCTTTTGCTGTTTGATACAAGTACGAAAGATTTTAGTAGAAATTGTGTCAAAGTACATTTTAAAGTTAGTGTTAGTTATTATTGTTGATTGAATGTACCGACCGACAGATACCAAAAAACTGAATCTGTGATAAAATCAACTGCGGAGAAGACGAGCTCGATCCTGGGCGGCATCACGGCGGGCGTGTCCAGCAAGCTCGGCCAGATGCGCAACTCCGACTCCTTCCGCTCCATAGAGGAGCGCGTCGGCACCGCCTACGAGAACGTCAAGGTGTCATTACATCTTATATCATTACATTAATTATACTTTTAAATTATAAAGTACGACTCTCAACTTATGGTATGCGATTCATATGGCCAATAGACATCTACTGACTGAGAAAACATGGCTACCCTTTTTTCACATAGATACCACGCTTAACCGTTTCCAACATACAAAAAAGAGTATTAGAAAAGAAATACATATATAAAGAAAAATACCATGGTCAATTCTACGACAGTATTCTGTCAAGGTAAAAAATATACTTTGAAAGAATGGAGGCGTAAAATTAAGTTCGAGATGCCATTTATTTAATTCAGTGTAAAAACATCAGTGATGTAAAGAAATGCTTAAATAGTAATTAAGATTTGTATATCATTTTTTATGTGACAAAAAATCCTTAATTCAGTTCCAACACATCCATAAACAATCAAAGATATTTTATATCTATATCATTTAAATAAAAAGACTAGAAGCAAACTTTATATTGTCACTTTTTTTAATAAACGATTGCAATGTATTTTTTTGTAATATTATACAGGGTAAAGTGGCTTCCCGCTCTAACTCGACTCAGAGCTTCGACGAGGCGCTGCGCGACGCAAGCCGTGCGGCCAGCGGCGCCACCTCGCCCACCATCCCCGAGCACAAGCCGCTGCCCTAATGCCCTCCCTCCCCATACACACACACTCGTGCATACGTGATAAATTAACCTTACCCTCCCAGACACAACACAATCATGTGCATGTGCACAGAAACACATGCGGCGTCCATCACCTCCCCACTCATATACCCACACTGGTTTTTGATCTACACCAATTGTTGACTTCCTTTTTTATTAATGCCGACACGTCAGTTATATGCAACTTCAACATAAGTATACTTACTGTACTTCCCATGAATCTTTGTGAAGTTAGCTGCCGAAATAATGTACGCATTTCGCACGTTTGAGCGAGACACAAGCTAGAACTGAAAGAAAGCACTTGTATTCCGTTTCCCCCGCAGCCATTTATTGCCAACATCAGAGACAAAGATTCGTGGCGAGAGTCACCCGTTTCAAAAGCCCTTATAAATTGTTGACGTTGAATTGTTCTGTTATCGGAGTTGAATATTGGCAGGTTTACAAAACTTTATTAGAAATATAATAACAATTTTGGGAAGAGACAGGCTGAGGTTAATTGAGCTTAATAAAATTGCTACTATCGAATTTAAAAACGGTAAAATGTCTTGCCTAGCGCTGAACAATTGCCTCATTAGTTCTTTGTCACGTGTAGCAACGAAACTGTTACCCTTTATGCCATAAAGGGACCTCTGTTAGTGGACCAGCGTTTATAAACCCTACAATAATTGTCGATTATGCTTTAGATTATTGTGTTTAGGGTATTATTTGGTTTCTGCTACTTTTGCTATATGTTTAAGGTACTTAGCGATTGCTTCTGTGTAGATTCGAGGATCGTTTATTCCATGCAATTGTATGACGTGCTAAATACTATTTTCTTATGGAGTCCATCAATTTACACGAGAATATATCATGCAATTATTTTCAACGTATTCTTTACGCAATTTTAGAAAAGAAAAGTTTAATTTATTGTTAGAAGTTTGAAGTATTAAATGTGACTTTAAGATTGTATTGTGTTATTTTGTATGGCGTTTTATGACATTAAAATAAAAAAAAAATAAAAAATACCAATAAGAGACTGTTGGGCAATTTATTATTTGCGTATATATTATAAAGTTGTGTCTTAAAATTGCATTCCATACCTTATTTGCTAAAGTTGTTTTAACATACCTACATTGTTGAAAGTGATTTGGGGAATGTGATTTAAATATTCTAATAACTTTTCACTTTAAAGATGTTGATTTGAATTCGCCGGATATTGTATGTAAATTAAGCATGAGTTGATGTTTTATTGTAAACTTTAAGACACAATAACTCTCTGTTATGTCCAGTTTGAAAGTATAAAATATTTTTATAAGATGCTTAGCTTTCCTTTACTTATAAATATTCCACTATTTACATTGAATACCATTTTAAAATGATAAATAAAATATATGTATTCAAAAGCTTAGGTGACTATCATTTTTATTAATAAATACCTTTTTTATAGAAGATGGAAAACAAGCAAGCGGTTCACCAGATCATATCTGCAACAAGTTAATGAGCTGCAAATGCTTTCATCATCATCTCCTTGCCCTTTTCCCACTCTTGTGAGGTCGGCACAATATGATTGTAGTCCATACTGTATAGGTTTTGGCTATAGTTTTTACGGCCGACGCCACTGCCTGACGCCAACTCTCCTTGGCAAATGCGTTGCCTACCTTAAATGGACAGAGGGGAGAAATAGAAAAAAATAATATTAATTTTTCCCATCCATTCCCTCCCTAGTCAAATCCTCTTTCCCTTCCCATCCTGTATCAAATTCTTCGCTATACAAAAATCCTGGCACTTCAATTTTTTTTCACTAAACTAGTTGAAAAAAGATGGATGTCAGCAAAAGGTATCTGGTTAAAGATATAGGCTATAGACTTCTCTCGATTATTTTAATTCAACGATTGAATATCTTGCGTTGATTGAACATCATTTTAAACACATATGTGTGGAGAATATCTGTTTACAATATTAAACAATGTTCTCTGACTGCACTCACCAGTAGGACCTGAGCAAGTGATAATCTCGAGAATTATTGTGGTCCCTATCATCAGCATCTTGATATTTCAAGTGGTATCTTCGATGGTGCTCACGTCTGGTTGGTGATTTGTAATAAAAATTAAAATACAATTCAATTTTTAGTATTAATTTAATTTTACCATAAAAACTCGATGCAATCGCTCACACGTGATTAGGAACGTTATCCGGAAATGACGTCTCCACCGGAAGACCTCAGATTTCTTCGCCGAACATATGATAATTTAACCCAACTTACCTAGTATACTCAAGCTTGATTTGGGTTCTAGAGTAGTGTTTTTACATTACATTTTTTCTAATAAATCATGGTCTTCAGTCACTTAATATTTTTTTGTCACACTTATATGGTGTGGGTGTGTGTCTAACAATAAACAACATTTTTTGTGGAAACTTCCAAATTTAATAAATAACATGGGCAAAACAAACTTCATCCATATTTTTGTAATCCCCGCTTTTATAAATAATGCCATTTTTTTCCTGTTTCTCTACCATTTTTTTTTATTTGGATGCTTCCAACCCTTTTGTGTAGGGAAACAAATTAACAACAGTAATAAAGTTTTCATTTAAATTTCGCTGCGATCTGGGTATTTAATGGTAGTGTTTAACAATTATTTAATTGTAGTTGCAACCGGATTATGATAGAGGATGGGGTCTATGCCACCTCATTCGTTAGAGGAAATGCAAAATTTCCAATCTGTGAGATCGTGATACTTTCCTAAGTAAATTATTCATTGAACTTCCAATAGGTGTACCATTTTTTTAATTTAGTTTGACCATATTTCGAAAATAAGAAGGATGAAAGTTTTTAAATATTATTTATTGTAATTAAATCCGATTCTAAAATAACAATGACGTATCCATGATGAACATCGGGGACAAAGGAGGTGGATTTTTAAAACTATTGTGAAATTTATTTCTAAACGCCATATTTTAATATCACGTAATACAAGCGATTATACGTACAACTATTAAAAATATAATTGATTAAGTTCTAATTGCTGTTTTCGAGGGAAGATAATAATGGCTTTTTAATTATTGTGAGCGACAAATATGATTTTAACAAAAATGCTTCTTTTTCTAGACATTTTTTATTAAAACACAGTAAAATGCACGTACAAAGAGTCAAGTAAACGTTGTATTCACCAATATGTACACCGTGTAATGTTCAAAAATAAAGAATTATTGAATATTAAAGTAATATTTTATATGATTTAAAATACAGGCGGAATAAAATGTTCTTTTCTTAGTTCAGAAGTCGATGAGATCGTTCTGTTGCTGAGTTAGCTCTGGTTAAAACATTTAGTACCAGTGATTATGACATTTATACAATGTGACGAAGCCTCTGAAAATGTCAAAGATTTATTCTTGTCTTAAGCACCTTCAATGGATATAATAATTAAATTATAAAATCTCATCGACTTCTGAGAAACCAACTTCCTTGCTTATGTTTTTACATTATTAGAGGGTTACACTTTAACGTCGAGAGTCAATAGCGAATATAAGATTTCTCTATTATTAGGTTAAAATTTATGAACAACTTATTTTTAAATTAAATTAATTAGTTAAAAACTAACAATGTTGTCAATATTATTACAATTAAACGACATAGTACACAAATATGGATAGTTTTTATTATATTGAATGCGGTCAAAATTTGGAATACATACCATTGAATATATTGTGTATGGAATCACAAAATTGTCAGCATTAATACATTCGGAATATGTATACTAAATGTAACTGTATATTGTATTGACGACAACATACTATCGACGAATACATATTGAACACATACGAAATAAACGAAGCCGACTCGCTTAACAGTAAATACACGACGCAGATAGATCGCTACGTCATATAACAAACATCGTAGCCCCTCACAAAGTTCATTGATTTACCCTGCACGAAGAAATTTTGATTCTATTATACCAACTACGTTAAAATCTTAGTCGTTTGGAGTTCACAAATTTAAAGCAGTTATGTGCTATATGGCGAACTACGTATAACTACGAATAGGCCCGGGGACAGGTGGGGGGCGGTGAACGTCCGATAATACGTTGGCACTCCTCACGTCACCGATATAACAACCCTTAACGCCACCGCCTTGACCGCGGACCTGACTACATACAATCTATTCATTCGACCCTAGACGCAATGGTCCAATTTGCTATAAAAATAATTATTTGATAGTAAATACGAGAATTCACGAGAACATGGCGGCATCACGTAGTACATAACAGCGGTTACAAGTACTAACATTACAATTAAGCCGGAGTAACTCATACACGTCACATTAAAACCACCAAAACATTGTCGATTTCATGTTATCATGTAATTCTTGACTATGGTTAAAATTTCACACACACAAACTATGTTTCTAGACATACACGCTTGTTTTTAATAACGCGATAAGCAAAAATGATGCGAATGATTTTAAGGGTAAAAATATCTTTATTATATGCGCATTAAAAAATTAATTACAATAAAATAGAAAACGTAGCTTACCACTTTTATTAGGTAAAGTCGTCGTTGAGTTATAAATAAATGAAGTATCTTTTTTTTAAGACAACAAATATTGGGATTAAAATAGTTAAAGTTTAGACGTCTTTTACAGATAGCAATTGCGATGTTATACAACGTGCTAAGAAGATATGTTTATTGTCAAGCATCGAGAATCAGAAATGTTACAATCTCGAAGACGAACAAGGAGACGAAAACAATTCAATAATATTACTAGAAATTGTGGTTTGATAACTAAGTACGATCCCCGTTCGGCCAATGGATCATAAATACGTTTACTTGTCGTGCTTGCCATTAACAATGAAGTCCATAAATTTATCGATTTCCTTGCAGCACTTGAAATTACTTAATTGAATTATAAAGATAAAATTTTATAACAAATTTTTCAACGAGATTTATTACTAAACACAAAAAGGTTAAAGTATATTTTTTGGATGTATTAAAAAATAGAGCAGATAAATGGAAGATAGCGTATCTTTTGAAATAATTTCTTTTAATATGTGTTCAAAGTTATCTTAGCATTCATATTATGTAATCCTACATGGGCTACCATATTGCCGTCACTTTATTAAACAAAACAAACAAAATATTTGGTGCAAAATGTTCAAATGAATAATATAATAAATATAAACAATAAATATATCTAAATAGAACCGGCAGTGGACGATACCTATTTCTATAAACTGATATGATTTGAAGATTGTATGTTTTATGTCTCTTAAGCAATATTGTTACTACATGTGCACGATAACATGACAGCGTGTGCCCTTGTTTCTACAACAACGAAGCTGTACGTTTGTACACTGCGAAAAAACCGCTGTGACGTATCATGTTATGGCGCGCTAGTAATATATAAAATATCTTTTTATGTCAAGGTCAGAAAAGAATAAATCAAATAACCAATTATACGAAACACACCTCAAAGTACATTTCAGAATATAGTTCTTAATCTAATATATGCATGCGTTTCCCTTGTTTAAGTTCTTAATTACATTAAAAAATAACCTAATAAAAAGTACACTTAGGTCTATTTTAGGTTTGGCGACTCGTATGGTTTGAGGCCGATTGTATGGATTGTTGTTTCTAACGCCAATGACGTATCCAAGACGAAAAAAAAAACAAATTTGAAACGTAATTGTCGCAAAACGAATAATTTTCGATATAACAGAAATATATTATATTGTAATAACAAATGAACGTAATAAAAATAAAATAAGCTCTCACGGTAGTACACATCATATGGGTACTCAGAAGTATTAGTAATAGCTAACCGTATTGACTTCATTTTTTTCCAGCAAGCAAGACTACCGCGTGAGGTGGTAAGCCATCATCAATCACCGTTTAGGTTTAGTGATCAAGTCAAAAATATTTTTTCTGTACATAATTTCAAAAAAGATTTTTTATGTTCAGTTTTCAAGGTCCACCAAACCACTCTATCTAGCCTATTTTTATACCTTAAATAATTTATTTATTGAAATGAATACAAAAGGTAAAATAATACAATAAAGCCGCATTAAAATTTGTAAATAAGTTGTGTCATTTTGTAGTGTGAACTTGAATGGTCCACAATATAGATGTCTCAACAATCTGGATCAAGGCTTGAGTCTGGATTTAGTAAAAACTGACCTAACTCTAATGTTAACTTTTAAACATTACACTACAGATTAAGACAATCAATATTCTTAACCTGAGAACTAAATACAATCAAAGCAACATTATTTTTTATATCTTTTTACATATCTATGGGATGATTTTTCATTTCTTTTTATTTTCTTTGAATTTAATATTTGCAATTGTAAAAACCTATCAGAATATTCTCTAATAATGAAATCCGATTTTTAAATATAAAACGGAGTCCCGTTCAAAGTGAACAACATTAAACAGATTGAGAATACAAAATGTGGTGATTAAAATTCAAAAATATTATATACCTCCTGATTGAGCATCTGGGACCCAAAAGTGAAGCCACCTTAAGTTGCCAATTGGCGACTTCGTAAAATCTTTTGTATTCTTTAGCTGTCATGAATACAAAATCTTCGTGCGTGTTTAAAAAATGATAGTTTGTGCTATGAAATCGTGTAAAAACTTTATCTCAAAGAAAGATTACACAGCTAAGTAATTAATTGTGTGGATATATCCTGAATAATCATACACAACTGAATATAAGATTTTAAAATTATTTGAAATCTAAAATAATGAATAGTATTTACTTTTTGATTATATTAATTACTTTTTTTGTATTTTTTTATAAACACCGTCTAAATACTTAAATATTATTGTTCAAAACTAGAAATAATTTTTTTTAAATATTTACGCATACTCCCCATTTTGGGGTATCGCCGACACGCTGGCATACATTCGCGGCAAAAATCTAGCTTCACTTTTGAATGTTGAATCTATGGGTAAATTATTTCTAGCAACAAAGTGTTTTTTATTTTTACATTTTGAACATTATGTTTTTACGCAGGTTGTTGTCAAAACAGCGTCACAAAACCATATGCGTAAACAATAACGTTCAGAATATATGATGCGACTCAACTGAATACGTAAACTATCTAGACTATTTACCTACGACTTATACAGTACATATACTATAATTCCCGCGCTTTTAAATGTCAACACCATTAAAAATAAAAATAGCTGGATCTCTGGCTCATCTTTCCGTAGAACACGAAAATTGAAAAAAATTGTCTGGTGACAGTTTGAGGTATGATAGGTTGTAAGGATATATTTTAACATGAATGTGATCAATTTTCGTAAGTGATAAAAAAACTAAATTTATAACACTCAATCATAGACATAAAGCCATACAACTATAAGTTTATACCACAAACTGTGTCAGATAACTTATGTTAGATTTAATTATAAATTAAACTATTGCAAACGAACAATAGTCGCCGCAACAGTAACACTACGCGTGCACAACAGCATAACACTCGTGGAAAGCGACGCACTCGCCTATTTACGTCTGTGATCCGGGTGATCCCTTGTTTATAGCGAGCGACGATGCTATGCTACGTACATTAGTCTCGTTACGTTATTCCATGTCGTAAACCATATTTACATTGTACAAGCACGCCGCGGTGATGTCACCTCACATTGCTTTACATCTCATATGTGATGTCTCTATTTGTAATGTTTCTCAATAAAACCGTCGGAATCAAACAATATATTGTTAAACTTATACACTATACACTGCACTCATACGTTCACATAGTAATATAGATTCTAAAGCCACGATTTCACTAATTATAGACGTCATATTAGAGGAAAAAGTATTACCGCTACACGTAAGATACTAAATACGTAGTCATTTACATTAGCATACTGGATATGTTAAAAAATATCAGGGTCCCGTCTGATATTTTTTTAAAGACACAACTGGAAAGATTCATTTTTTTAGTTTTCTATTTCATCTAAATATAATTTGTGAAAATTCATGAATTGCACTATTAATTGTTATTTCATAATTAACTTTATTAATCATTACTTACATTTTATTTTATTTTATTGAGACATTGCATAGTGTTGCATATAAAACAATGAAAATTTTATCCATAATATTGCTATTGCTCATTTTATTTCTTTGGCATAGTGAATAATATACAAAAATACTACATGGGCATGAAGTTGACTTAAGGAAAACAAACGGAATATAAAATCATATTAAAATTAATATGAACATATGCTATATTAGATTTCGATTGCAGAAAAACTTGATTCAGAAGAACACCCAACTAAATATACTATATAAAATTATTTGTTACTAAATGTGTGTGTACCTCTTGTCATGTGTATTAAATGAAAATTAAAGATTAAATTAGCAAAAGAATATTATAATAAAAATATAAAATGAAATATCCCGATATTTATAATCTTTTATTTCATGAATGCAGACGCGACACGAAAAAAGAAAGTATTTTAAAACAATAATTGTTAATGTTTTTAGGGATCGTAGAATATGTTAGGCGAAGAGATAAATCAATTTGTACAACATTAATGTTGTCATTGATGATTATTTAGAAAGCTTTTAGACTCAACTTGATTTGGATATCAAAATACTAACAAAAATAAAATTCGAATTAATCACTGGATTGATTTAATTATGCCTGATTAAGTAACCATAGGTTATTTTTAAAATTTTATTCATTATCTTAATTTTTAATTCTTCGTCATATTCTAAATCATAATTAATTAAAACATTGACGCGACAATACTTTAACTAATTCATATTCCGACATTTCTTATACTTATGCCCTCGGATCTTGATTAAAATTATTTTATTTGTTAACGACAATTTCGTGTAAGGTATTCAGAAACTCAAGAAATTAAATTGTTAAAACTAATTGTATAAAATATGGAAAAATATTTTACTTTCGATATATAACATCACAATCATAATACGATTATGCTTTATAATTGCTAATAAAAAATAAAGCATCATTTGTATTTATAAACAAAATTAAATATAGCAACACTATTTAATGCTGTCAAACTGCACCCACCAACCGCATTGTGATTAGCGTGGCGGTATTTAGTTTTCAGTATTTTGATCACAATGAACTGGACAGGTGTATTAATTAGGTCCCAAAAATGACCGACTGACACTTAGACAAATTTTATCAATTGATGTGAACGTGAAAATCCAAGACTCAATCGTTTTCGACTAAACACTTCGAAAACAATTAACATACAGAATATATTTAAACTTAATGTCTTTAAAACGTGTGTAATTCGACAGCGTACTACACTCGGTTAGGGTGATGTAAAACATGGTTTTGTGTGATCGAAAATCAACATGATCTGATTGTTGATCCCCTCCTAGCCTCTAGTAAAAGAACATCGTGTTGTGCTGGTGTGTGTATAAAAAAGAAAATTGTATTGCCGCCATCAAAAGCTGCTTTTCACATTGACACAACATATTAAAACCTTTATGTGTATACCATCATCTTCCTGCCCTTTTCCCTCGTTATGTGGGGTCGGCACAGTACGACCGTAGTTCATACTGTATGGCGGTGTGGTTTTGGCTATAGTCTTTATGACCGGCCACCTGCCTGATGCCAACCCTCCACGGGATTGTTATATGAAATACAACTCATAAAAGATAATGGATCGTTAGCGAAGAATTGTTTAAACTTAAAATATTTTTGTCTCGAATATATTATTTTGCCTTATATCACAACATAAGAATAACTGATAAGGTTGGCAACAGCTGCACTCGTCGCACAGTACTTCCGCATGTAGTATGCGTTGTCCAAATAAATTAAATGTATTATTAAATTTCCCTCATTATTATTTTTCCTTGAGGTATTTTTATTCAGTATTAAAATTTGATCACCCTTAATTAGGCTAAGTCCGTTGAACGCGCAATCGGCATGGGGTTACAATATCAATTTATTTTAGTTTTTGAGAACATAACTAAAAATATTTATTGCTTCAGTGCCAGTCACTTATTTATTTCAACTATTAATATGAATAAGTTGTTTTATATTTACATGTGATGGGCTTTATGTGCAAAAAACATAAATACACGAAGTACAATCAGTACTTTATTTTTGGTCAATGTAAGGCGCTAAGTTAAACCACAACATGTTGTTATTTTTATCCATATCAACAACATCAGGACCATGCATCACTGTGTAATATACGTCAGACAATATTTATAGTGAGTAGTAATATACTTTACAATCACGTTTTTAAATTAATTATTACAGCGTGTGACATAACAAATCCGATAGGTGATGTTACACTGTACTTTAACTTTGAGATAGATATATCAAAGAACCGTTTTGAACGAATTTATTAGATCAAAAATGTAATAATTGAGACTCGACATATACCTGCACAAATTTAAACAATTAATTATCTCCAAAAATTTTGACGATGAATTGAAATGATCAAGACTGGTTTCTATGGACCCGAGCATAGTAAATTCTTGGCAGCATACACACATTTCTATCATATTATAAAGTGAAAAGATTTGATTGTTAGTTTGTTCCGGATTAACCCAAAAACTATTGCTTATATTAAAAAAAAATACCCTAGCACTTCCTTCATTTTTTTATTTGTGTATCTTTTTCCCCGATCGAAGACGGGGCGAGTTGCTAGTGTATGACATAACTATTGTAAATGCTGTTAAATCTATATCATTCATGTTGAGGTCCATAGCGGGAGTTTCAATCCTAAATTGTTCCAATTTGCACAAAAAAATAACTCATCCAATATCACATGTGGTTAAGAATAAAGTCATATGATGGTTAATAACACATCTTAATGTAACAATATATTCATCGCGAAGGATTTATCGGACGGTTAGAGACGGGGACCATGCTCTATTGCAATGTTGTCCACATTATAGCTATTGATATCTAGTTCTCTATATTACGGAGTGTCAAACTAAATGGAAATGTATGTCACTCTTTCCGGCTGGGCGAAATGTATATTTCTGGATACGATAATAATTTAAAAGTCCCTCTTAAGAAACTGATATAGTGTTATAGTTGTATTTATGGCGTAGAAAGCGTATCCTGTATAGAAGTGGAAAAACTGTCGCATCTTTGTCCGACCGGCTGTCGATTACAGCGAAATATCCTATGTTTTAAAGTTTTTATTAGCCAATCGGGTCAGACGAAGAAAGTTTTAAAGCGTTTACTCAGCCCTTTGCCTATAGCTAGCTTCACTATACATAAATCAGGAATATTGCGACAACATCTAAATAACAACATTCAAATCAAAAAAGAGAAATTGGTGAGTCGTGTAAATGTCAAGCGTTGACAGGGTTTTGAAGCATTTATTACGAAGGCTGTTTGCGATGCAGATACGATACATATTCTTGAAATATGCGTGGGCACGTATTCTACAGACAGACGCATCAGCTGCAGCTATGTACGTTCCAACCCACTTTAAAGAAGTACAAAATAAAGTATTTATAAAAATCTATAGCAGCCGTGACAGCACTAATGTATTCGCAGATTACGCTTATAATCACGCATGTCATAGAATTGAACAAAACGCTTGTAATATGTATAATTTAATTCATACTAAAAAAATGTAACGTTTCTGTAAAGGTGGCGACTGACATGAACATTAGCTCAGTACAGCGAGCCGAGCAGTTCCAAGACGAGAGCCAAGTACCCAAGCGCGCTCATCCAGGCTGCCAGCTTTTTGGAAAATCTCTTTGAATTTATAAGTACAAGTCAATAGCTACCGCGAGCGCGGTCGAGAGCACACCACATCTGTTTATCGCAATCGTTGCTATTTTTTTGTCACGTATTATTGCATTTGGTAAAATTTCTCATTTTGGTTATTTAAATACGGCTTATTTCCTTTTTAAAATCGCAATAACGGATTAATAGGAACGCAGCTCACACTACCTCTACGTCCGCTCGTCATTTTGATTACAACTGCGGAGCGCAGTCAAGTATATATTAATCGCGAAGATTCGAGTATCACGAGCAATTGTTCCGATCGAATTGTCGATGCAAACATTCGCATCGTGCGAATGCTCAAGTCAGTCGCCACTTTAAAGTGTATATTTATCAATACACATTATTATACGAGATTTCACGAGGTCAAGTTTAAAAAATTATTATTATTTTGTGTTTTCCTGTGTAATCAACATCAAAAGTAGGTAATTTATTTATAAGATTTACTTCTATTTTGAAATTTAACTAACTGATTATTGTATGTACAATACAAGACAAACATCATAAGAAACTAATGAAAGAATTGGCAAATATTTCCTTTTTAATTTTTACTGCAAGTATTTAAAATATGTCTGTTCATATTCTACTTTTGATGCTGGCTGTACTGACAAGTGGCGAAACAAGCCATTGAAATGTCCATTTTTATACAATGCACCCGTAACACTTGACAGCGCTTGAAGCGGAAATCGTTAATAGATGTCGACATTTTTATGTAATTATTATTGCTGCGACTACTGTCGACGATCCTTGGGTTAATTTTTGTCTTGTGTTGCCAGACTCGTACCCCAAAAGCCGGCACTAAAAAAGAAAAGAATATGAAATCGCTTACTAGCGATTTCATATCTATTTCCGTATTAGCCCGGTAGAGTGGGCGAAGTGGTCGAGGCGCCCAGTCGACGGCACTAGGCAAAGTACATGACCTTTTTGGTGACGGCGTGCACGGTGATGGCGCGCGCCATGGCGCCGGGCGTGCGGTCCTCGCTGCAGGCGGACTGGTGGCTGCCCTCGCCCGAGTCGTGCTCCTTCTCGACGAGGTGGTAGCGCGCGCGGAAGGCGACGAGGTGCGCGTAGTAGGCGGGCGCGGGGATGGACACGGAGCGCGTGCAGCGCACGTAGGTGTGGCACAGCTGGTACGTGAGACACTGCAACTCGTCCGACCCGAAGTGGTTGTCGTCCCACAGCACGTGGTAGTGCGACGGACGGGATGTACCCTGTAAAGCGTATTGTTATTTGAATTTGACTGATGAAATTGAATCTAATTAAAATGAAATGTGAAATGTAGTCAACATAATCAATTCCTTAAATTGGAATGTGCTCTTTTATAAACTAAGGGACAAGGGCACGAAGCATCTGAAGGCGAATATATTACTATCAACGATAACTTTAGTGTAGTAGTGCAAGTGCAGTCCATAGGTGTAAAGGTGTCGACTTGAAAAAAAAATACAATAACCAAGCATACGTGGTTATCAGTCATAACTGAATAGGGACCGTCAAGAATCAAATTGTTATGTTTGTTGTCGTGTACCTGTATGCCCTGGTGGCTGCAGAGGTAGAAGTCGAACTCGGTGGGGTGCGTGATGCCGAGGTCAACGGTGGTGCCGGCGGGGATGTTGCCCGACTTGCCCGACTGCTCCTTCTTGTCGGCGCAGAACAGCCGCGTGTGGTGTCGCTTCTGCACCACAATGAACGTGATGCCCGGCTTGTACTCTGCCTCAAGCTGTAATATATTAATTATAACGATATTATTGCAGTTTAGATAGTAATGATCATTTCAGAAATTAATTGGATCAAAGATGAAAACTAAAACACAGTCTATTTATCTACTCCTGTATAAAGGCATTTCCCACATTGTCATGAAGATTGTTCCTCGTTGCTCCCATCAAGTGGGCTCTCGCATCCTTGACCACATCAACAATCCATCTTGTCGGGCTTACCCCCGTTGCTTCGACTTGTGCGTGGCCACCATTCTAAAATCTTATGGATTTGTGATGTGCCCAGTTTTCTTTAGTTTATCAATTCTTCAGGTTACCTTGGTTCTGATGCAAATGACATCATTTTTAAGTTTATCTCTTTCGGAGACGCTGTCGAGGTCGACGAGAATTGTACAGAGTTCTTCACAAAGGAAACCTAATTCAAGTGATAATAGTTGAACGATGACTAGACTACGTTCTAGGCGAACGTACTCATCATTCAACTATGGTCGTGAAATATAGCACTAACTCAGCTTAGTTTGAATGCTTGAAAAAAAGAATGATAGTAAATTACACATTAGTAATATCTTAGGACGATTTGGGTATTTTCATATATGATAATACCCAAATCGTCTTAGTCAAGAATCCTTAAAGAAAATATAAGCAACCTTAATGCAAGCCTCGCGGACAGCGGTGAGTTCGTGCTGTAGCACGTGTATAAACTGTCCCTCGGAGATGCCGTCTCGGTACATGATAATGCGGTGCGGCTTGAAGCCGCCCGTACTCTTGTAGAACATGATCAGCAGCTCTTGCACCATGCTGCTCATCTCGTGCACTATCTCCTGTCTGTCAATGCAACAGTTACAAAGGCACATTATCATAATTATAACGTTCGGATTTAGCACCATTGAAAACGGACGTGATTTATTTTCTGTTACTAAAACAAAAGAGCAAAGCGGGCATTCGAACTCATGTGTGTGCAATGTTAACCTTTATTTAGGGAAAGGGAACAGCAAAGATTAGGATTCGAAACACTCCATAGGAAACATAGAAATACTACTTAATACTAATACAGCAATAAACGTCTAGCCATCTTCTTTCACAGGAAAGTTGTATCGGTTGCCTTCTGATACTGCTATAATAGAGATACCTGAGAACCTGATATAAAAGAGGTGTGCCAATTGACTTTTAAACCTCTAATAAGGGAAGTATATTAGTTGACTTCTCTTAACATGTTACTGGATGGTTGGAATAAAGGAATCACAAAATCACATTAAGTTAGATACCTATGCTGCTGCACGCGAACAGTTGCAGCGTATCTGGAGGGATGAGCGTCCATGGAGCCCACCACGGCGGCTATTGAAGGTTTCTTATTGTCTCCGGCAGGTGGATGGGTCACATCAACGCCCAAGAAGATGACCGGCTCATTAAACACCTAGAAATTCATTTAAAACTCAACAACAACTCAAAGCTCGAATAATTAAGGCATGCGCTTACGACAAACGTCAATGTAACACGAGCTGCAAGTGCAGCCTTTATGAAGCTATGGCGGCCATGTTTGTTTTTGATTGTAAAGTCAACGGAAGAATGTTTTAAAAAAATCACCGAAAGGAACGGAATCAAAGACAAGCCAAAAACAAAATTTATGTTGAAATTACTCCTCAGTATTTTTCAATTCTTCTTTGTTCATTCATGTCTTCATTATCAATATTAATTTATATTTTTATACTGTACATATATATATTTTGTCAAAAAAAGAAAAAATCAAATGGCCAATATTAATAAGTTAAGGTATAAAGAATAAAACAATTTTGTAATGTCACTAACATGATTATATAAAAAAATATGAAAAAAAATCATTTCAAATATTAGGTATAAGGAACATCATCGCGATCGCAGATCCACAAACAGTAAATTACAATATTGATTTATATATTGATATAGCCTTTTAGATCTTATGTTTGTGCAATAATTTCTTCTTAAAATGTCATACAACGCGACGTTTAACTATCTTTTACTTATTCGATAAATTTAAAACCGTATATAAATTGTAAAATTAAGTTTAACTTATCGGTGATATTTATGTATTGCATATTTTATACATTTTCCTTGTTTGTTTAGGCTGACTCAAAAGTACATGTATTTATATATATAATAAAGTATTGTATTTATATTTATATAAGCACGTAACAGCAATTAATGACTATGCCACCTCGATATGTCTACATATTTTTATTATATAAGTATAGATAGGTACAGCATAATTCTAGATGGTACATACAACACTTTCCTCTGCATGGCAGTAATGTTTATGGCACTTACATCTGCAGGCATAAAGATAAATACAATATGACTAACAATTAAGGAAAAACAGTTGCAAAATTTTATTATCCGCTTACATTGAACCCATCCGTGCTTTGGGCACTGTTCGGTTCTATGATAGTAGTCTGTCGCGGTTCTTGTTCGCCGTCAGACTGGACATACTATGAAGAAATAACCAATGCATATCAAACATTTAGTTAACACAAACTATTTTAATACCATACTACACAGAATAAAGACCTACTTATATGCAATTAAAATGTATTATTGTTCAAACATATTTTCCGCAGCAGTTAAACATTCTCCAATGATTTTAATATTTGTTTCCTGCTGTTTATGGAACTTAACTTTCGTAACAGGAAAATGAAATTGAAAAACTATAGATACATAAGTAGTAGTTATAAACAAAACTAATTAATTTGAATGATAATTTATGGTTATGTTATGGAATGTTATAAATACCTTTGGACGCAGCGATGGTACTAATATAGAGTTGATTCCTCCCAGTTTGACGTTGATTTTCAAGCAGAGGTTGCTGAGCGTCTGCGGAGAGGTTTTGTTCACGTTCTTGGCCTGCACGCACTGCGTTGCCATTCCGAGCACCGTGTCGCCGACACGCTTTACTTCAGCTGAATAATTCAATTTATTATTGTACGAAGACAAGAAATAATTTATGACCAAATAATAGAAGATATAGACTTTCAAGATTTTATACAAGTTTGGATAGACACTGTAACAAACAACATCTTTCATTCATTATATTAGGAATTAAACATGACATTTGCAAACACCAAAAATAACCTATTTTTTGATGATTCACTCGAACCTCTTGCTTGATTGCAGTACTCAACTAAGAAATATTTAGCAGCGTCATAGGTTAGCCATCAGCTAGTTTGGCACCTTATCTTCAATAAAAAAAAAAACTCACCATAAACTGGTGTCTTCCCTGGCAACACCACTACAACTAACTGCAGCTGCACAAATGTGGACTTGAGATACTTGAACATCGGCTCCACCTGGTCCGGCCCTGTCGCGTACTTGCAAAAGCAGGGCTGCCCAATGATGGGCATACCTGCATCGTTGGATATCTTTTGTAGCTGCTGTGTGAAGTTTCTGAGAAAGGAACATTTGATTGATGAAGGATTGACACATCGACGCGACGATATTGAAATACAAACTATTGTTAGTAATATTCTTACTTGAGTGCATCTTCTCTAACGGTTCTTTGTGGTGCGAAGCACGCAATCGCCCAAACGCGAATTTCAACTCCCATAAAGAATTGTTTACCACGCATGTCCCACACACCTTGGTTAGGTAATGCCTGCTGTGGAAAAAATTTATAAAATATCAATTTAAAAAATACGAAATCCCCTGCACACTACAACTCCCAACGCGCCATGTACTCAAAATTCTTTTAAAAAAATGAGCAATCATTTAAAAATATAATATAGTTGATATGCAATTGCAAGACTTAAAACCTTAAGCAGCGAGAAGACGTAGGGTTTAACAGCTAGCTATAACAATACGTTCCTGAAGTTTGAGTATGTTTTAAAAGCATATCTGCTTGTTTTTTTTTTATTTTCATGCGCAATTAGAACAAAGCACCCATATGTCTAAAGTGCAACTCGAGGCTTTATCCCTTTCCGCCCTTCTTTTTTACACAAAGTTGGCGATGCGTGTGGAACTGATATGATTGTTGGGGATATTGATAATTCGCGGTGGTCAATTAAAATCAAGTCAGCTGTTTACTTGTTCGCAGCTCCTTCTGAGAAACGACGGGCTCAGGTACATCTATGTTGTGCCTTTATTCATTTTTAAAGCGCTGAAATATTATTTAATATAACGATGATACATAAAACAGTCGCTTATTAAATAATTTAAGCCGATTTCGATAAGAGTAACATAATATGTTAGTACATAATAATACACGCACGTAATGTTCCGACATAATGTCCCATACCTGTCCGCCTAATGAAGACACGCGGCCGCCATACTGAAGCTTCGGCGGTGGCAGGACACGGCCGCGTACTTCCATCATGTTGTTAGATATTGTTAATCCAAACTCTTTTACATAAAGGTCAGTATTGAAGTTCGCACGACGAACTAAGTTGTTGATCTCTCGCTCCCTAAATAAGTAACAAAAGTTTCATTGTAAAAAAGTTCTGTAAACCATACACTGATCCACTGATGGTAAGCTGCCGCCTGTTTAAATAAAGGTTTACCACCTGCGAACCATCATAATATTTTACTATCTGTCAATAAGCAGTAACACACACAATAATTAACTACTGGACCAACGAAATCATGAGATATACAATAAAAGTTTCAGTTATAAAATTATTCAAACTGTCGTAAGACATTAATTCAATCATTATTAACTTAATCTTTAATTTGATAAAACGGCTTTGTATTGAATTAAAAACTTTGTTTTCCAAAATCTTGAGTAGCCACATTTATAATAGCCAAGGATGACATATAAAAATATATAATACAAAATATACTTAAACTTCTAAATCAGGAGTAGTAGGAGGGCAAGAAACACCAGACGAACTGCAGATGCGTTGCCGCCCTTTGAGAAAAAGGCTAAGAAGGACCCTAAGTCGCACTGGTTAGGAAATACCGCCGAGGACAGACCGCACTGTGGAGGAATGCCAGCCATCCAGGTGGTGTGGATGATACCTGGCGGTCTGTCGTGTCGTCCGATGACGAAACTCGGCGACAGGAATCGTTCCAAACAGTTCTTCGGAACACTCCCCGTGGTATATACGATAAAAAATGCAGAGGCAACTGACGTTCCTCCGCAAGGTCAGAGTATCAAGCCGAGAAGTAAGAGCTTGGACGTTGACGATTCGAGTCGCTTGTCGTTGTATGCGGTCAAATGGAAGAAGCCGGTATTGGGGTGCTTCCGCCCAGAGATGCGAGCAGTAATCCATGTGGGGCCGAACTTGCGCTTTGTATAATTGAAGGCGGTGGCCCGGCTGAAAATACTGCTTCGCTCTACTGAGTACACCCAGCTTTTTAGAAGCCAACTTAGCCTTGTCTTCCAAGTGACCGCGAATCTGAACGACACTCGCTATGTCAACGCCAAGAATACCGATACTGGCTGTGGCAACCAGAGGAGTGCCCCTTAAAACGAAGATCCACGACTAAGGGTTGTTTTTTAGCAGTAATGGCGCAGACTTGTGTCTTTATGGGATTGAAATCAACAAAATTTTGTCGACCCCAATCCGAGACTTCACCAATAGGAGTTTTTAACTGAGTTCCGGATACTGTTGAATTTTTTTCATCGAAGTCAAGAAAAAACATAGTGAAAATAGCCCTATTTATTTATATAAATATTATTTTAATTAATATGGTATATTTAACGATATTCGGCCGTCCGAGTTTCGACATCGCGCGGTGCAGATACCGCGGTCCACTTGTTGCCTACCGCTGTTGTTTTATGTACCTTCATACATAGGTTGACACAATGTGAAGCATTTTTTTCTCTTTTACATTTACTGTTCACCATATTAACAGGAAATTATGTAAAGTATAATAAGCTAAAAGCTGCATTACTTAATATTGGCAAATAATTTATTTTCATAACTGTGAGTACAAGAGGTTAGCAGAGATAAGGGATTCCATCCAGAGGTGTGGCCACATCTCCTACGTAATTTTGCAGCCACACGTTTATGCAAACATGGGTAATCATTTATTAAATTAAACAAAAGATAAATATAAACTATGGGTTCATTTTCCTACTTCATTATATATTTATTATAAAATAATTATTTTCTTAAGTAATAATGATGTTTAATTATTATGAATTTGATCATTTTCATACATCACTATTACATATGGTGCACTTTTTCATTTTAATATATAACATGAATTTGCGATATATTTGCATACTAGCTGTGCCCTGTGCGCCGTGCAATTTAATTGAAGCGACGATTTTCCAGCCTAAGCTGAACCCTATTAGGATCAACCTGAATATCATATTTTTTTCCTCCTTAGTTGATACTTATCGTTATATTTTCGACAATTCACACAATATCTTTATAAAATATAGCCTATATGTTATTCTGATGTATAAGCTATATTATCTAAAAGATTCTTTAAAATCCATTCAGTAGTTTTTGCGTGAAAGAGTAACAAACATCCATACATACAAACTTTCGCATTAATTTATATCATAATATTAGTAGGATTTGGTGATTTGCATATTTGGTAATTAAAAAGGAAACGTTTGCAATGAAATAATAGCGCCCCGTGGCTCTGATCACTGAAAAATACATCCTTCACATCACTTTGCTCTGTACCTATTGAACAAATTGCCAATGCTGTGTTCGATCTGTGTTCTTGAGGTCCTAAGTTAAACTTTCTGAATGATGCAGAATTTATGAATTATTATTGAATAAAACATATTCAAGCAGCATACTCGTATTAAAGCAATGATAATTGAACCTATAAGTTATGTGCAACCCGATATTGCGAAAACCTTGTGTTATTTATTGGTGTCTCATTAGCATATATTTTTTTCAAGCCGACAATTTTGGTTTATTAGCAATCCTACCTCTACCTACCTAACTTACCATCTCCATTATGCTTTATATACTATACTGTATTATGCTAATAGTGGAATATGAAAAAAAATTACTCACCTATCAGGTGCGGATCTGGCAGTTGCTTTAATCATAGTTGAAGTCTGCATATCAGTTAACTTTTTAATGCATCTTTGGCCAGGCACAACGTTGCAAACTTCTAGTGGCAAATATGTGTGCTTATGCTCTTGGCCCACTTGCAGACAAGGCAAGTGGGGATATCTAAGTTTCATTTTATACTTATCCAGGAAATATTTGGCTACTGTACACTCTACTGTTTGTCCATTATCTAATTGTAGTGGAAACCTGTTAAACATAATTAAAAACTTGTACCTAAAAATATCACAAGTAAAGATGTACTTTTTCTAGAGTTGAAGGCAACTAGTGTAAAACACAAGTCAATGGGTTCACTTTATGCTAAGTCAATGTTAAGTTCTCCATGAACATGCATAACAAACAGAACTATAAATCTTCCTCTCAACTTCAGGGTAGTTTTAAATAACTTGAAAAAGAAGAGGCACTGATGCTGTCAAATTGTTACCTTACCAATATTCAACAAAATTTTTAGGTAAGCTGACCTTCTATAACTCCACCTGATATTAAATAGAAATACAAATAGTATGTTACTTACGATTGCATTTGTGCAGGTCTGCGAGTGACATTACACACCCTATATTTACGTTTCATTGTCCCACAATGAGTGATTTCAATCTTGAGACCTTTGATTTCTTTTGTAAACTTAACACGCTGAGAATCTGTCAGAGGCTTTCTTTGGTCACTTATGTCCCTTATATCTAATACTTCACACATGAATTCTATCACTGGTTGAGCTTTATAAAAGGCAGTTGCTGACACTGTTAAATAAAATCAATGATTACAATTACAAACTAGTCTCCTCTAGCAGAAACATAATTCTTAAAACAATAATGATATATTTTTTTTATGAAACAAAGTGGGAAACAAGTCAATAAGAACAAGGGTCTCCTGATATTAAGAAACCACTACCCATAGGCATCCAAAAAAAAAGATGAGTCACAGATGCTTTGCCTATTTTTAATCGACTGAGAAGGAGATAGACAGGAAGAAAAATTACCTTTTCGCCATTTATCTCCTCCCCACCCAATCCTCTTACTCTTCCCATCCTTTACTTATTATCAAACAATGGGAAAGAGAAGAGAACTTAAAATTTTCTCCAGCACAACACTCATTAAAGGAAATGTACAAACATACTTCTACTTCACACCTGTCTTGTGTGAGGTTGTGGTATTTCACCAGTTGAGCCAGCACATTGGTGCAACAGATGTTGTGGTTGTGGATACTACCATTGTTATATCAGTCCCCTCAATGCCTTCCACAGTATGCGGCCCACCACGTTCAACATACAACTTAAAAAAAAGACAAAATATAAATATAAACAAACCATCAATATTCAGCATCATTTTCCATTGGCTTGGTCTCACTGACTGATGAAATCCAAACCAGACCTCTCTACCACCACCAAGAGGATGGTAATATCCTTCAGGAGATGAGAAGAATGAACGCCCAACAGGTGTATACATCATTGAAGGTAAATGTCTCATGACTACATCCAATGCTAATATAGCATCATATGGAATTTGTCTTGTGCGGCCCTCCAGCGCTTCCTCCAAAGCAAACAGTGATACCTGCAAAATTTGTCTTTTATTTAAAAAAGGTAAACATATATTTATATTAAATAGCTTGTTAACTTTACAAATTATTATAATAAACATATATCTTCATGTTTATATATTTTAATACTTCTGATTATAGAATACAAGAAATAATTATCTTCAGTATGTCTTAGTAATTTTTTTCAAAACCCTACCTGGGCTACCCATTTAATGGTGACACGGAATACTCTATCCTTTCCTTCTCCTGGTAATATTACTTCTAATTCAACCCTATCATTACCAATTGGTAAAGGATCTCTTGTATATAAGTTGTTTCTTCCATCAAATACTGGTTTTAATGTACCAAATATTTTATTGTAACAATGTACCATAGTTTCAACAATTTCTCTATTAACCTGGAAAAGATTAATTTTTATATCATTCATATGAAAATTTCAGCAGACACATTTTTGGGTCAAACAACAGGTAATAAAAACTCACCTTTCTAGGACATTTATCTGGTTGTATATTAACATCATAATGGTGCACAAAACCTCTAGGCATTGATATTTGAAAATGATTTGCTCTAAGCATTATTGGTCGACCTTCATGACCGAGGTTAGGACGGCGTGGACATGTTAGTACTGGTAAATCAGGAGGCGGTGGCGCAGCTGGAGGAACGAGTGCCATTGGGCCTGCTCCTCCCGCAACTGGAGGCGGTGCTCCAGTTGCTGGCGCGGTGCTTGGAGCGCCAGGAGCTGCTGCCGTAGCACCCGCTGCCGCGGTCACAGCTCCAGTCACGCCTACTGCACCAGCACTCGTCTCCCCCGTTGGAGCTACAATAAACGTATCACATAGTTTACTTTACTAAACAATTTATATATAACAATCAGTTTCAATTTTTGCCATTTCTATACTTTCTACTACAAACGACATTATTAAGGGCAATCAAACAAAGGATTATTATGCCTTCCTAATTCTTACTGGTGATATTATAAAACACAAAACTTACGTTGGCCAACGGGGTACATTTTAGCATACACTTATATATACAAGATTTTGAAAATTAAATATTAAATAGGTTTTCTTATTCAAATTATAGCAATGTGCTCTAATAGATGTGGCTTGAACTGCAATTTTATGTTGCACCTTGACGTCTGTTGATGGTTTTTGACATACATTCACAACAGATTATAAGCTAAATATTTTTAAGCACATTATAATGTTTTGCTATAGGTACAAAAGAGAGTATTAAAAATACGATTTCATTACTGTCATAGCCATAACTAATGTACCTGTAACTACGCAAAAAATAATAATGATATTAAATCGCATAAGAGCCAACGGCTGCAACCGGCAACACTTGCTCTATGCTTTTTACGAAACAACTGATTGTCTATGTTAACTATTTTTGCATCCCTCAATTAGATATCCAGGAGAAAAAGAAAATATGTCTATCCCTTACAGTGGTACTATACAAAGATCGGGGGGTGTAGTATCAGCAATTGCGAAACAACTCAGGGGCGTAAATCTCAAGGCTGCTAAAAGAATTACCGTCAAATTCGATCCATTTAGTGATAATGTTGCTCATACAAGGTAAAATTAACCCTCGAATAGTCGTATAACTCCTAATGCATTTTGTGTTTCGTGCACCACGACGTTACCAATCCTTTTATATAATATTTTTTACGTCCTTGATATAATTTAAATTCGATTTTTGCAACTTTGGTTACGAAATTTATAGAATAAAGGGCACTTAAAGTAAAATCTCTCCCTACACCATATATATCTTTCATATTATTGCACACGCAAAATAGGTGTCAGTTGCCCTACTAATATGTCAAATACTGTCTAGATTTTCTTATGCACTTTATTATTGAGTAAAATCTCTTATCTTTTCAGGAACTTCCTTCATTTTATAAGTTCACCAAAGATTGCTGTAACAAACCCAAATTGTTCCCTTAAAACTGAGGTTGTTTGTGATCGCAGTGAACCAACTGTTAATATATCCCTTGCACCTTCAATAGCAGGTAAATATGTATCTGTTATGTAAATAGTATACAACATGCTCTTATTTATTACTCTTTTAAATAGCTGTTTTATAACATTCCTTTTAAATTTTTAGAAACTGCAAAAATAAACAATGTGGTTATCAAAAGTAGTAATCTTACATGTTTAGAAATCTTACAATTATTGAATAAGCACGTATCCTCACTTGCACCAGTTGAACCAGTGTCTTCAGTTGCCCAAACTAAATCAGAGAAGAAGAAGACCAAAAAGAAGTAAACTACAATATGGGCCGCTCAAACAAAGGAAACTTGCATGTTGTAGAAGAACTGTATAATCAAATACCTGCCTTTACTGATGTTTTTTCAGAAGATACATTTTACATTTTTGTGGTATTTTTTGTTTTATCAACAATAATGGTTGCTTTTATTTTATCAAGATTCATTACAATTAAACCTGTAGAGTAATTTTAAGTTATTAAATTAGAATGTATAAATAAAGATTTTTCTTTTATTTAATAAATCAAACAAATTCACATTGTATAGAATGTTTTATTTAGAAAGACATCATATTAATTTACACCAGCAACATTGATAATGATATCAAAATGCTAGAATTCTTGAGCTCCCCAGCGAATCTGCAAATTAAAGGAAATTTTACTATAAATAAAGTTGTAGTAAGTAACAGGGATGACAATAACAGCTGATTTAGTAATGAATTATGCTGTTGTGTTATTTCTCAATGGTTATTATAAATTGTTGTCAGTTATTCCATTGTAAGGCGTTGTTGCGTAATTTGCTGTTTTGTAACATTGGTAAAATAACAATGACGCTACGATATAGAATATTAAGGAATATTTTAAAAATAATCTCCATATCATAACAATCCATAAACTTTCATTCTTCTTTTTATGAAAAACAATATGTACACTTTATTCTATTTACAGTTATTATTGTCTCTAATACATAAAAACAAAAGAATAATATATAAAAAAAAGACAATATTTATAGTTTATAAACAAACTAAACTTAACTAATAACTATATAGGTCATAACTATTTATCAAAATTATAATAAGGTATCGTCCATAATATAAACAAACTAAAATGCTGATTTTGAATTGTTATAAAAACAAAGCAGAAAATTATTTGTTGTGGTTATTCGTATAATATTACCACATAAATGGATTCTGAAATCTACTTTATCATATTGGAATAAAGTACAAAATCGTGAGGTCGAGTGCTTTCTTTTTCCCACCTAATAGTTGTTGCGGAATTCTTACTTGGTCAAATGAGTAACATTGTCTAACAACGGATAATGGTAACCAACAACAGGATAATGATGTCTCCAGTAATTCATTATGCAAGAATAATGTATTATATTATTGGTCATTTTAATAATGACCATCTTTAGTAAGTAAGCATACAGATGCAAGGACAATCAATGGCTAAATGGTGAACTACCAATGTAACGATCTGGGGGTTTATTTTATCAATTCTGCTACATTTGTATATCAATAAACATGAAATTATGTCTACTTACATCTTGATTGCGCGCTTTATGCTTCCTTTCAACTAAAGATGTCAAAGCTTCTGACCGTACGGCCAGTGAATCAATTCTCTCCACTAGCTGTTGATATGGGGAGAGGGGTTGTGCGCCCATAACTACATGACCCAGCTTGGAATCAATCTTGGCATCCAGACGCGCATTACGAATCAAGTTAACAATCCAACATTCAGCTTCATCGGGTTGCATGTTTAGGTTTTCTGCCAACATTCTGCAATATAAGAGTCACATTAACCAACAAGTTTGGGTTTGGTGAAACCTACTTATAACCCAGAATCCAAGAATTGATTTTTTATTTATAAATATGCTT
>JWHW01025636.1:168442-184018 GCA_000931545.1 Papilio glaucus | reverse complement strand
AGCTTAGCGATTTGTTTAGTACTATGTACTATTGTTTGTTTTCATGTATTATAGACACTAAAAAGTAAAACATAAAAAACTACGTACGTACTACGTTTAAAAAAACCGACTTCAAAAACTAAAAAGTACAAAATAAGTTAATAAAGATTTAATTGAATACACTTCTTATACAAACCTAATACCTTTAATATTCATAAAATACTATTATTTGTATGTGCTACCTATTAATAGGTTTGAAGTCGTTTCACATTAATTGTTCTTTAGGTTTATATATGTAGGTTAATCTTTAGTAGGACCATCATTACAGTTAGTAAGTTGTTTATATAATATTAGTTTTATTTTGTGTGGGGCTTGGCACCGACTTCAAACCTTTTAATAGATAAGAGGTGTATTCAATTAAATCTTTACTAAGTTATTTTGTACTTTTTAGTTTTTGAAGTCGTTTTTTTTAAACGTAGTTTTTTTTTTATTTGAGTCTACAGTTTCTAAAATTCATAACCACTTTTCAATTGAGCTGAGGCCTTCTGTTTGCATTTCAATGGATGCAAACGGGCCACTAACAGGGCGGAGTGAGAAAGCTGATGTGCATAGCCATCAAAAAGAAAAACCGCATATCTCTGAATCCTAATTTGCGTAAAGTGATGGTGTAAGTCAGATATTACAGTAATATTATTATAAAATATGTTAATGTTAAAAATCACTAGGAATAAGAAAAAATTCTTACCTTATCAGTGGGTGACATGACCAACTGACAAAAGTAAAGGTATGATGCAGACTCCTCATAGTTACCACACTCATACCGATATTTAGCTAATTGATACATGCTGTCAATCATCTCAATTTTGAACTAAAACACAAAAATTATTTAAGTAACTACTTATTTTTCTAAGTTTTTTAGTAGTTTAATTTAACTAGTGATAATAAGAGAACTTATGTGTATAAAAAAACAGTATTCATTATAATATAATATTTGTCAATATCACCTCAAACTCTCTATTGGTTGTTAAGTAGTTAATTAGAGTTTTAGGATCTCTCATAGTTTCAACAGTTTTCATAACATCATCTCTTTGCATGAGACGGAGCACAGGTTCCACTGCATCCTGCAATTCTTGTAGCTGAGAGAGAACAACTCCTCTGCGAGCTTTAATCTCCTATAGGACAAATTAATATAATTTATTAAATGTCTAACTTCTAATTAGCAAATGATGATAAAATGGTAGAATTAAGGATACTGTACCTGTTGTTGGTAAGATATTAAATTATTTACTTTTCTTAATATAAGGTTATAATGGATATGATGTTATAACATTTGTAAATTTTGTCAATAATAAGTTGTATTAGTAGAATAACATTCACAGAATGTTTATAAAATTCTCAGTAAAAATGTACAATGTTACCCGCTAATAACAATGTTGAGGGGGGAAGGTGAAACACACCACAAGGGGAATTATGGAAACCCACCATTTTTATTATTTTATTTCAGGAAGTTTATCAGTGCTAAAGGCATTTAGCACTAGCCTGCCCTCAACTCCCTGTTTTCTTTTAAATTTCGGGGTGTTCGTCAGTCCAATTAAGTTTTAACGCCTTAATCGCTGTTGGCACTCGCTGGCTGCTATTTCAGCATGCTCGCTCAGCTTGTGCTGCTAACATAGCAGGTTCGGGATTTACCTCCCTACCCCGGTGATGCCGCCTTGAGTTTTTTATAGAGGGTCATTCTTATTCACCCTGTCTTAATTAAGACAGAGGCCCGCGGTCTCAGCGTCGCCGCCTGGATTACGCGCAAAACGGCCGCGAGGCGTAGGTTTGAGCCCTTCCCCTCACAGCCCCAACCCCACTGAGTCGCTAAGGATAGGGAGAGTGGCACACCGCACTACTAATACTTCTATCCCTCTGTGACTCACCCTCCAATGCGGAGGCGAGTCCCTGCAGCATGCTTCCAAGATGGACTCCAATGTGTCCACACTGAGTGGCCCTCTTTTGACTCTTTGACATTTCAGGTTTAAAAAATTGATGTATTCATGGCTTTTATTACTTAATTTTACGATTATTAAGAAAATTATGTCTCAAAAACTATCTATTTCCATATTACGAAACTTTACAAAATAAAACTTCATACCAAGACCTATTAAAAAAAATAAACATCCTAATAAACAGGCAACGTTGTACATGTTGGCCACTATTGAAGAATATGATTTACAAATATATTAATAATTTATAATATAACATAGTAAACATCGACTTACCTCTGGAATACCTTCCGTGGGATAAAGGGATTTGCGAATGTCTATAACATAATCAATCATGTTGGTTTTACTTAGTATCTCCAACTTCGCTTGTAAAAGTTCCGACTGATCATATGTCTGGAATTATCAATAAAAACAGAAGATTTATAGCTGTAGATAGGTTCTTAAGAAAGCGTTTTGAGCAAAGTAAGCATCAGCAATTGAAACATAAATAAGTTACCTCTTTAGCAGCTAAAAATTCTAAAAGTGGAAATACGAGGTGTCGATCTAAATATTGACCTATTTTAAAAGTAAGATCAAATTTTGAATAACTCATTTTAGTCAATATTATCGTAATACTACATAAAATAACCAAGACACTGAAGACACTCGTGTCTATAAAATGTCAGTTTCTGAAGGAAAGGAATTTAGATTTACATTTCCACTTTTGGCGTAGAGTTGTCACTTTTGTCTATGATCAGTTCAGTGCCAAAAAGTATGTGACTTATATAGAAAAATTAAAATACTTCTAATGGGGTTAAAAATCAACGCTCAAAGCAGATGTCGCGACTGTTGAGCGTTCCTTCTATCCGCAATTGTTTTTTGTTTGTTTTTCTTTTGCGACGATATTTTTTCATAGCAGTACTAGTACTCATACTACATACTCAGTTCATAGTAAACTCAGTTCATAGTAAACTCAGTGGTTTAGGCCCCGACTTACATACTGTAGGTCGCGGGTTTGAACCCAGGTGCTTTACTTCGTGTAATTTACTTCATCTCGACTGCTCCAAAAAAGGTGAAGGAAAACATCATGAGGAAACCAGTATGTCTTAGAACCAATAAATTCGAAGACATGTGACATCAATCTACCCGCACTGGGCCAGCGTGGTGGATGGCGACCCCTTCCCTCCCTCGGAGAGGAGGCCTGCGTCCCTGCAGTGGGGAACATTCTAAAAAAGGCTGCTTTATTATTATTTTTTTCATATGATTACCAGAAAATGTATTCAATGCGGAATATACCTGAGCTAAAAGCCGAATTAAAAAAAAAGAGATGCCTCTTCCAGTTTTTCCTTCGAACAGCCTTCTCGCAGTTTTTCTTTGCAAAGGATCTTTAAGAAATATATAAATTCCTATTTTTATTGCAATTAATAAATACACAGCGTGTTTCGATGTTAATATTTTGTATGAATTTTGACAGATAGTTGGGTACATCTAATAGTAACATCTGAAGTGAGCAAAAGGCAGTTTTTATCCCCATTTCTATCAATCAGAATCAGTTCATTGCAGAATTATTGTGAAACAAAACGGGATAAAATAAAATTGTCCAAAGGCATTTCTATTCTGTTTTATTTTAATTCGGTGTTTCGTCGTGATTCGCCTTAAGCCCAGTCCCTCGCGATGTGTACTATGCGCCGCAGAACACGTCACGGCCAGTTGCCCGAAACCTCGCGAGAAACACCAAAATATACCAACTGCGCGGCACACATCTCCAATAAATAATTACCTTTTAGGCGAGAGGCGAGAAAACGGGTCATCCATCTATCAGAGGCACGCCCTACACGCCCCATCCAAACTAACCAGGCTGCACCGCGGCTGCACCGCTTATCGCCCTGACCGCCGAGGAGGAAGCGGAGGGGTGGAGAGTGGCAACGAGACATCGCCAGCCACCAGCAAAACATGCACAACAGCCGCAGCAGCAGCCGCCGAAACCGGCCAAGGATAAGGGGGTAGGGAAGCGAACTGCTGCAGTTTCTATTGCTCCTGAAGATACCGTAGCACCGAGTAGTGTGGTCTCCGAGGCAACCATTAGGATTCCGGACAATAATCTTGTAAGTAAACGTACGACCCAACCGACGGTTTTCCAATCTGGCGAAACACTGAAGCGTAGGGGACGCAAGCGGGCTCTTCCACCCTACTCCGGTATAGCCTTCAGAGACCATAACGGCGTCCTCAGGCGTCGAAAGACAGCCGTGTTTACCGAAGGACCGTGACCCAACTCAGGACCCAAAGTGTCCACGACGCGCAGAGCAGTCACAATGCCTTCAAGCCGACCCCGAGCAAAACTTCACGTTCAGTTGTGTCAATTTTCGTGGAGATCATAGGTGCCGTAACTTCCTCCTAATAATACTAAATAATATGTGTCCTTATTAACAACTTGTCCTTGTTGTCTAGCACATCTATACATATAATAAAAATGTAACTGATCGCTGTCTTTACATGAAAGATATTTGAGAAAATCTATTATTGGGGGCCTTCATAAAGGCAATAAACCCTAAAACAATGATTATTAGAATTTTTGTCTGTTTGTCTGTGCGTTTGTTACTGCTAATCTCAGAAACGGCTTAACCGATTTGGGTGCGATTTTCACTAATCTATTGTGGTAAGCTTCACTTAACATTGTTTTATCTCAATCGGCTTATAAATAAAAAAAGCTATATCAATTTAACTGTGCTACGGCCATATTAAGTCGACCCACATACGCGGGAAAAGGGCAGGGAGATGATGATGAGGTTAGGGTAGTATTAAGTAGGTAATATCATTTTATCGTTTTAGGGCGTGTGAAACTGCGGTGCACAGCGAGTGTATAATAAATCCGCTGATGCGGTACCCAGGACCGGAGAAGCCGTAGCCCCTCGGGTGTAAGCCCAAGTAATAAGGTTAACCTCGAAACTTGTACCTACTCGGCTGTAAAGGTTGATTAGAAGGATCCGTAAAATAAGCCTTAATGCTTTAAGCCCAGAACTTGAGCCTCTGGTTCGCTTCTGACAGATTCAGATTTTTGACATTTGGAAAATATTAAAAAACTAAGCATGTAAAAATACATTCTATGAAATAAATAAATTCAAAAAATTAGATAAGTAAATTACATATTTTCGTAAAATTATCGCATTTGGTAGAACCAGAAAGCAGCGAGTAGCTTGGTGCAGCAGAGAAGCCTCAAGACCAGAGAGCATATAAAATACAACAAACTGGCAACTTTTTGCTATTCATGTCAACGTTCTACGTCGGTATTATGTGTTTTGTTTTATTCGCGTTATAAATATTTAAAACCAGTTATTAATGGTTGGATTCCTGTCTTATTCCCTTCCCAAATATATTTTACTTTTGTTAAACAATCTAAATATACTTATACGGAAAGTATTAAAGAGGTCTCCAGTCGGCGCCTTTTTGCAGCTTGTTGGATTTCAAAATGGCGTCTAGCGTGTTTATAGTTAGACGCGGTGATTGTGTTCTAAGTGGCTAAAAATAGAAGTTTCAAAAATATTGTAGTATAAATTCTTACGAAAAATGGCCAATACCGTAATAACTAACTATACGGATCTCAATGGACCTTCATCTAAATCAGATAGTTCAGTAGTTGTTATTGTCAACAAGGATGGATCTCTTTCTGTGGATCAAAAGTTATTAGGTACTCTTATGGGTTAGTTTTGTTTCTCTTCTTGATTTGTATAAAAATGTTCACTAGATTTTACATGTTAAAGTGTGATATTAATTATTTTTCTCTAAAAAATGTTGAAAATATTCTAGAGCAAATTAATGGTGCAGCTTAGCTTATAATTGTTATTAAATAAGGTAGTATTGTATAAACGCAGAACGATTACATTTTCATATTATTAGTTAACTATGATAGAAATTAAGACTTTCAGAGTTTGCTATTGTTTGTAAACAAATCAGTAACTGGAATGGTATACCTAAAATAGGCAATATTTTGTGCAAAATTATTGGCCATCCAAATTAGATGGTATCTTGTAATTGAATAGTTATTTGTATCATTCAGTATTTAAGTATTCTGTGGGATTATTTACTTCATCAAATTTTCAAGATTACTTCTAATGTTTAATGTAAATAATATTTCAGGGAGTGATGGGTCACAAACTTCAGGTATAAGTGTGGTCCGTGTTGGCCATGAGGGCCGGCCTGATGACGCCACTGATTCTGAAAATGATGATGATAAGATACCCCATGTCACACTATCGGTGGATAGTTATTATGATGAACCTAACAGCATTATCAAATATGGTAAGGTGTCTTTTTATTTTTCATATTTTTGGTATAATTTATTCTAAACTGCGGATGGGACTCCAAATGTATTGAAAGTTATTTATGTGGAAATTTAAAAATAACATTGATTTGATTTAGTCTTAATACTAATTAACAGAAACTTAGTTCACTTATTATGTATCTGTGTGTGAGGTCCTCAGTACTAATGTTGGCCTGATTAAGTACTATAATTTTTTTTTTAAATTTAAAACTATTTTACTTCTCCTAAACAGTATTGCCTCAGATAGTGCAGACTCTATTCTTAAAAGATAACAAAAACTTTATGCTTTAATTTTTACTATTGTTGTTTATAATAATGTAAAAATTATTATTTCAGATAGTGGTGCTGAAATGTTACAATCTTTACGGATAGAAACAAGAGAAAATAGTCTAGTGGGATTTCAAAATGATCACTGTTACACATCACTTACATCACCAAGCCAAGGATTACCACAAGGAAATGAAGCATTTATTGGTTTTGAGGATCCAGTCATTGAAATAACACATACACCACCACCAAAACTAATTCAAAGTAATAAAAAGATTACTATTTTGGAACAACAGATTATACCTAAAGGTAAAAAGATAATCATAAATCCAACAGAAGCATCCGTTATATTAAAAGGTAATGACATTTTACATAAACCGCTTCCTGTCTTAACTAAATCAAAACATGTTGAAGTTGAAAAAAAGGAACACATGGAAAAAAAACTTGAAGAAAATACTGATTCATCATCAATAAGTTCATCAAGTGAGAGTGCACCGGACAGAGATTCTGATTCTGACTATAAAGATACTAAAGATAGATCACTGTCATTGAAACTGAAGAGAAATAAAATAAAACCTAGAATTTTGAAAAGTTCTATGTCTTTGAAGGATAATAAATCAGATGTTAAAACTCCAAAGCCTAAATCCAGCAGAAGCATAGTTCGAAGAGATATAAGAGAAAAAATTCAACAAAAACATACAATATTTGAAAAGAAAGAAATTGAATCAGTAGTGACACATAATAAAGAAAGTCTTTTAACACCCGTGACCACTGGTGTGCTTAGTGATCAAGGCAAGCCCATTTCCAAACAAGTACAAAAAGTTGTTAAAAAAGAAAAGAAAACTCCGGCTCATGTGACTGCTCTGCTCTCTGATATGACATCCTTGTTCTCAACACCAGATGTTATCAGGAGAGTATCCACAGACAACAAAATTGTGTCCAAACCTGAAAAAGATTCAGTGCAGACAAATAAAAAACTAAACATGCTTATAAAATCATCTGAGCCTAATGATGCAAAAGTGGTGGATCCAAAGATAAATGAGAACTCAGAGAAACCTAAGGCTCCAGTGCCACAGAAAACATATTTAAGGCAAAGTAATAAGATAACTGTTCCCACTGGAAAACCTGGAAAAAGTTTTGATGCTATACCACAGTTAGATGATGCCAGTCTAGCTCAAATTCTGCAAGAAACAGCAACAACACCAATGAAGATCCAACCAAGTATATCTGCAAATGCAAATGTCATTAGCAGCCCAGGTTTAGCTGGACCATTATTGCCAACATTAGATCTGTCTGATCTACACCCAATAGAAGAAGGTTTACCCGAAGATGTGTTGATGCATGTTGCACAACTAGTAGAAAGCTCAGAAAATTTGCAGGAGGTTATTGACAAACAAGTTCTTGGTAAAGTTGATACCCTATCTAAAATGCAACCTCTGGTCCCTGCAACAATTCCTCAGAATCCTGTAGTTTCAATGGCTTCTCCTGTACAAATGTCATCTAAAACAATGAAGACTATGATACCTAAAAAGGATCCAATAGAGATTGTAAGACGGGATGGACGTATTATCACTTTACCACCTATAGAGGCACCGGCCACAAGAGCTTCTAAACGGAAAAGTCAAGTAGAATCTACTAGCACTAATATGGGCACTCCAGTTCCAGCGCCTGCACCACTATCTCCAGTAATACCACCGCCTGAACCTGTGCTCCAACATGTTTCAAAGCAATATATTAATAGAAAATTAAGTATTAAAAAACAAGAATCAGCCCCAATTGTTGAAGAAGCTTCTGCAGAATCTCAAGAAAGCTTGAACTCTGAGGATGATCCTAACAGGTATTTAGCTTTAAGATTTATTTATCCTTTAGATAACAAATCATGTCTAATCCATGTCTACCAGACAATAAATAAATATAGGACCAATGAGTAAAATAATAATCTAAAAAAAAAACAGTTATCAAGTGATTTCATTTTACAAGTGTGATTGAAAAAGATTCATACCATTTTTTTATAAGTTTTGAACTTCAATATTAAAACTTCCGAAACCTCCTTGGACCAAAAATGCATATATAACTCATTTTTAACTATCGTTCGTAAATCAATGTCATAGGTGTCATAAATGCAATTGTTAATGTCTTAACAGTTAAATAAGCCTATATTGGCAGCCAAGAAATCCACAATAAGTAGATTCATACTAAAAAAAGTAGTACTTTGAATGTTAAACCATAGTAACATTAAATAATTCAAATTTGTGTTATGTTGCAGGCTATGGTGTATTTGTAAGCAGCCTCACAACAACCGTTTTATGATTTGCTGTGACAGTTGCCAAGATTGGTTCCATGGCAAGTGTGTTAACATTACAAAGGCGATGGGCCAGCAAATGGAAGACCAGGGAATTGAGTGGAGGTGTCCTAATTGTGTGAAAAGCATTAAAACTAAAACTAATAAGGTAACTTTAAATTTAGTGTGAGAAAAATATTCTTATTTATTTTTTATAATAAATGAAATAATAATCTTATATAATTTTTTTAGGTTCCTGCAGCTGGTAAAATTGTCGAAGGTCAAGAAACCATAGCACTTGCATCGCCCATTCTTCCTAAAGAAGTTGGTTCTAAAACAAACTGCATAGTATGTAAGAAGTCAGCGCGGGCAAGCAGCATTTACTGCAGTGATGCTTGTATTTTAAAACATGCACAAGATTCTTTAGGCAGTCAAGCACCATCAAAAATAGATGAAACAGGGCAAGGGACAGAAAAATTAAAAGCAGAGTCAAGGGTATGTGTTTTTTTCTATTTGAATAAAAAATTAAAGTACTGAGTACTTAAGTATTCAAAAATATAACATTTACAAGAGTTTGAGCTTTGAACTGAAAAACACCAAAGTAACTCATCAAGTAGTTTATTCCTTTATTTCATTTATTTTAGTAAAAAAGAAACTACAAAGCCCAGCCTTTATAATGGTCATTCTTACAATACATTTTTATAACTACAAAAAAAAAATTGTGAGGTTTCTTCATTTGAAAGTGATAAATTTATCCACTTTTCTGTTGTGTTTATTATATATTTTGTACTTTCTGTGTTAAAGAAAAAAAATCACGTAACAAATGTTTTCAAGGTCATTGTATATGAACGAAAAACAGGAAGATTACTCGCGGGACCCAATGCTCCGACTGCGGAAAATTTGAAGACTTGGTTACAAAAGAATCCAACTTTCGAAGTTGTACGGCCGGGTACATTGAGTACAATCAAACCTAACCCATCACGTAAAAAGTCATCTGGTGATACAAATAAGATTCAGACGACGTTAAACTTCGAGAGGATACCTAAGAAACAGAGTGAAATAATGAGACGAAGCGCAGAAGACATAATTATAAAGCCAGTTTCAATACCAAAGGAAGAAGTTAAACCCATTTTACAAACAAAATTGTTAACAACACCTAAGTCTAAAAATCAGCAACAGACATTTGAAACTCCAAAGTCCAACAACACTGCTCCTGCTGTTAGATCAAGTGAATCGCGGAAGACTGCTCGTGTCGCGAGCAGGGCCCAGTCATCACATGACAAGGTAATGGTGCTGTGTCTAATAACTAAAGTTGTCACAATATAACATGCCCATTTAGATAGTTGCGGAAAGAGAGACAAATAACCAAATTACAAGAACATTAAAAATAAAAATCAGTATGACAAACATACCTAAATATCGAGATATCCAGTGTTGGATTATGACTTTCCCTAACTACCCATAAATGGGTTCTTTGTCATTCTCATCCATTAGACTCGAAACTACGCCAGATTATCAGGCCATCCTGTAGGATGCTGCGTCGTCCTGTGCATGGCCAATATTCCAGAACCTTTGATGCCGTAAAACATCCTTCTGTATACCATACTGTGTACATAACATAGTGTTTTGTCGAAGTATATTTAATATTTCAATGTTTAAAAAACCTAGCGTCGTATCACACAAATTTTATAGGCACCAGTAAGATTTTGCATTGTTGTCAATTGATATATCATCCATTGATGGCAATGGCTGTAATAGTTTTTTAAAATTGGATGCCTCGCAGGACATTACTGTTTTTTAATAATATTTTTAAGTTTTTGTATTGAATTATCGCCAAGTTAGTCTTGTCATATCTCTATACATATAATAAAAATGTAACTGATCGCGGTCTGTACATGGAAGACATTTAAAAAAAACTATTATTGGGGGCCTTCATAAACGCAATAAAACCCAACACAATGATTATTAGTATTTTTGTCTGTTTGCCCGTTTGTCTGTGCGTTTGTTAGCGTAATCGGGAAAAAGGCAGGGAGATGATGAGGTTACGGTAGTATTAAGTAGGCAATATCATTTCGTTTAAGTAAAATTGCAGGGCGGGTAAAACCGCGGGGCACAGCTAGTTGCTAATAACAATGATCGGGTTCGCATGGCTACTTCGTATTTGAATGCTATTATCTTTCTAAAAATCTCCTTATTTGAAACACTTATCCCATTTGGGACTAATAAACTCAGTAAAATGTTATTTCAGTTCATTCAAGCCAACCAATAACGTTCAATGCTTTGACAACCTGTTTCGTATTTGGTTAAAAATTATCTAGGAAATACAAGTCTTATATTAAATAATATAGCAAGTACACCAAAAGAAACAAAAAACCTTTTTATTAATGCGCGAGTCAAATATTCATGCACCACGCAAGTTACAACACGATCATTAAATTTTAGATTAAGCTCTGAAGCCAAATATTCCACTGCGGATGATTAGTCACTTAGTATTCATGTGTTGTGGGTACACTGTGTAGTGAAAAATGAACTTTAAGTATTTATTAGTATGTCGTAGTTTTCGATAAACGTAATCTTATGATGTCATATTGTATTAAATAACAACACGATGTTTAAGTTTATTAACTTATAGAATGAGGGGATTAAAAAAAATATTACAAAAAGAGAAAAAATCGTTAGACGATTTTTTTTAAATAATATATTATAGCAAATTTTTATCAATTTAGCTATTAAAGTGTAATATACTAAAAAATTCTAATAAAATGTAATGGATTGATACAACTCTTTAATATATTTCTAAATAGTTATAATTTGACATTCATACCTCAATGACATCAGTTTTTACCAATATAATAAGATCGATCACTTCATTTCAGTTAATAACACTTAATCAATACAAAAAACTGTCCATTAATATTTTTTTTTGAGTTCAAAAATATGTTCTTGTCCTCTATATTATCGATACCCATTTTAATATTGTAACTAAAAAGGAAACTAAAATATTTTTATTTGAATATTCCCTATATAAGGGCCTGACGAATTTATTAACATGCACTTATTTGTAGTATAGTGACCTTGATATGTGTACACATTGATTACCTGAGTTTGGCGCACTCACGATAATGAATTCATTGTAGACGCCGTCAGTTACACCATCGACACCGCGGAGGAAGGACGTCTCGGAACCCAAAATGAAAATGACCTCGGCCGAACCTATCAGAGACAACGTGAAGAAAGCTCTGCAGGAACAAATGAGCTTGAGAATGGCCGAAACTTCGGGTCCGAAATTCACCGAGGACGAAATTGTACAGTTCGCAATCGACACGGAATTTGAATTGCACGAACTATTCCGCGACGTTGGTATGAAATATAAAGCCAAATATAGATCTCTAATGTTCAATATTAAAGATAGGAAAAATCTATCGCTGTGGCAGAAGATATGTGACCGTACAATAACACCTCAACAGTTGGTATGTATTTGTCCTTTACATATACACATTTTCAATCTTTTATCTACATTTTTCTACAATAGAAGTTACATCTGTGTATTATAGGTAAGATTGTCACCAGAAGAATTAGCCAGTCAAGAACTAGCTCAATGGAGAGATAAAGAAGTTAAGCATTCACTTGAATTGATAAAGAAATCTGAATTAGATCTTTTAGCTGCAAGCAAAACGTATGTGCTGAAGACACATAAAGGAGAAGAGGTAATTATAACATTTATTTCTTATCTAAAATGTTTAATTGGACATATTTTTCTTCTCAGCAAAAGTCAGTTTGATTGTATTTTTAAATTGTACATATATATTTTAAGTACTTTTTATAGAGTTGTACTTACTAAATAATAAAACATTTGCAGGTTATGGAAACAAAAGAGTCTGTATCTACAGAGTTAGATCCAAATGTGCCAGTTGAGGATGTAGTAACTGCTCTAAATGACTCCATGGGAAATGACCAACCTGCACAGGACTCTAAAGACACGTGAGTATGATTAAATATATATATCGAAAATATTAATATTGTTAATAAATATCTTAAGAAAATAGTAATAACGAAATGAATTTTCATCACACGTATTGGAGCAAACAGTCTAGAATATAATTTTCATTTCAGGCCAAAGAAAACTGAGTCTGTTAGTCATAAATCAGTTAAAAAGAATGGCAGTAGTAAAAAGAAAGACAAAGAAAATGGAATGTCGAGCCATTCTAAAAATAAACGGGAATCGAAAAAGGATTTGGATAATAGAAAATCACGATCGTCTCGAAGAAAGTCGAACAAAAAAGAAAAAGAGGAACGCAGACGGCGGTCTGACAGAAAGTCTAGCAGATCAAGGTCACAATCTCGATCGAGAACAGAGTCCAGTAAAGAGAAAGCCGATTCCAGTGAAACTATAAGGCACAGGTCACGATCCAGACTGAAATCTAAGAGGCATTCTAAAGACAGTTTTCGATCTCCATCGCGCGAGCACGAACGATCCCGGTCCTCGGGACGCACGCGACGTCGCTCTAAATCCAGAGAATCCTCTAGACGTAGGTCACGATCTAAGCACAGCCTAAGTACAGAAGAGAAGGTAAAACACAGGTCCAAATCTCAAGAGAATACTTACAAGAGTAAAAATGAGTAAGTAATCTTGGTCATTGTTTGATTTACAATCAATAGCAATAAATAGATATAATTTGATTTTTTTTTCTTTTTAGTTCAACAGATTCAGATTCAATAGAAAGGCCAAAATCGGCAATGCTAAAAGAAACTCATCCCGAATATGATCCCCATGAGCCGATGATTACATCTGCGTTTTCTGAAGAAGATTTAAGGAAGTCTAGAGAAGATGTTTATGAGGATAGTTATAGAAATGACATACCTAATTATAGTGAAGTTGACTATGATCCATCAAAATCGTTTTCACTCAACACCAGCATGACGCCAACAGCCACGTACTTGCCAACACAAGATAAAGCTTCTGGTAAATAAATATTTAATACATTCATCTAGTCATCTAGGGTTAGTCGCGAGTGATAATTAATGACATCATAATTAGATTAGCGGAAAAACCATAAAAACTTATCTGTTTTACGTTTAAAAACACTTTTAAAGATATATTTTAGCTCTCCCAGTTTTCTCGCCAAACTGTTCTTTATAATTATCAATAAAAATAGCTTTTTTTTAACTGACTTATTAGGGTTTAAAATACATCGAGCATAAAGGTTGGTGTGTGAAAAAAGTATGTTGAGAAATAGTACAATAACTTGTTTCACAGCGAGATAGACACTTTGTAATGTTGTGGAAATCATGAGATAACGTGAAGTGAAACTGTATAATATGGATATGTCACCAACCGATTGTAAGGGCAGGCCTAGAAAAGAAACGGCACATTCTCATAATTCGTTCAACTGACTATGTGCCCACCGTTTAGAATTTGCTTAACCCGATTATAAAGTGTCTGCTCTGACAATCGGTCGGTGACAGATAGATAATAATAATAAGGTACTGTGAGAAAAAGTTGTTTTTCGAAAGTATTTGGAATTTCCGAATTTTAAACGTAGAATTCTTTGTTTACAAAAATTCTCTCTTCTAATCTTGCTGTGAAACAAGGTGTAGAAACTTCAGATCTTTTGTTGTAAATACCTTATCTACATTGGTCGTTACAGAAGTAGAGAGTGATCAGGAGCCGAGCAGCACTGTAGAAAATTCAGCACCGATTATTTGGAATGGGTGCATCAATATGGTGGACGTTGCTAGATTCTATGTCGCCGCCCATGAGGTAACAAATCCTCGCTTTATTTACGCTACTATTATATTTAGGTCATTATTTAATGAATGTATATTTAATGAAATCATGCCATCAGGTTTCAGGCAATGCTACAGATTTAGAAGATGACCTCGCTGCAGAGTTGGATGTGGTCGGTAGAATAAACCCGGAAACGGTTTGGGACTACATTATAAAAATGAAACGGGCCGGCAATAAAGATATTGTCATTTTGCGGTTGCAAGCTGCAAATGACGAAGAAAAAATGCAATACATAGCTCTGTACAGTTATCTTAGTAGTCGAAATAGGTGCGTTGTCTGAACAACAATCTATAGGTATTTGTAATTTTCTTTTATTGTAATTAGTTGATGTATTTTCAGATTGGGCGTTGTCAAAGTGTCGAACACTGCGACCGTAAAAGACTTCTACATCGTGCCCCTGCCTGCAAACTCGTCCTTGCCCCCGGTTCTTCTCCCTCTAGATGGCCCGGGCTTGGATATCAAGACACATCTACTTATAGCAATAGTTATTCGACAAAGAAAGAAAAGATTGCCTCCCAATGTTCCCAAAGAAATTATTCCTGCTAAGGTTAGTTGAGGCCAGCGGCCAGGTGGAATATAAGTATAATTATGTCGCCTTATTTCAGCTTGTAAATAAAATATTAGTCCGTTAAGTTTAACTTATTTTGCATTAGGATTAAGATCAAAGACCGCCATTTGTAAAGAAATGCATTTATAATTATATAAAATATATGTAATAAAAAATTACTGTTAATAAAAAAAGATATCATATCTATTAATTTATTGTAGGTTAATAAAGTGTTTTTCATAGATATGTTTATTTCATTAAGATATGTATAAATACATGTATGTTAAATTTTTTACATTTGTTGATAAAAACTATAGGTTGTTACTATTGCAACGGCTCGAAGTTAGAAGAGGTTTTATTTACACGTAGTATTAAGTGTTCCTTATTCCTATTCCCTGTATCCTTTATCGGAAGTATGCATTTTTAATT
>JWHW01025636.1:151981-168427 GCA_000931545.1 Papilio glaucus | reverse complement strand
CCTGTAACCTAGAGGGGTTGGCAGCGATTATGGATTTCCAACGCGGTCCTGGCACACCTCTCCCGCTTTTTCTTCATCCATACTACCATCTACGCATACATTCTCGTCGGTTACGGGTACTCCTTGTATCCTTCTTTAGTATGTGAATGTATGTTTCTTCTTTTTTATTAAATCCTTCGTTAATTTTTAATTTAACTTAAAATTAACTTCGTTGACTATAAAAAGTTTACGTGAAAAAACAAAATTTAAAAGCAAATAAGAAAAGTACTAATATGTTTATCTTTTAAAAGTTAATTATAATGCCTAAAGATAAAAAACCTCTTAACCCCGTCAAACAGATTTCGATTTTTTTCTATTCAGATGCAAGTTTCGCTTTATTAACGTTATTAACGTATATACATAAACATCATGTACTCACTCATCATTAACCTGGTTATTTTTAATAACTAACTTTACTCAAACTAATCTTTACTAATCACTCCTTTCGACTACATATCTTTTCGTCTCCTTTAAATCATTGTTTATACCTTTTTCCGGAGTTCTCGCATGCGTCGCTATGTTCAGTTCGAGGTCTTGGAATAACATCGTATGACGTCATCCCAAATAAACACTGGTTATCGATTGCAACAACGATTTTGTTATTCTTTAAGTTAGCATAATTTTGCTAAAGAGCGCTATTCTCCAAAAAATGTAGTCAACAATCATATTAAACATTTTATTTCTGTAGATTGTAGCTCGATAGTATATGATATTTATAAAAACTATAAATACCTTGAGTTTTCAATTAAAAATCTGTAATTTTAAGCAATAAGTAAGCAAAAATATAAGTGAAGAATGGAAAAGAGAACTTTCGTGTAGGGATAGCCAACCTTTTCAAGAAGTGAGTGTTAGATACACTCGTTATAAGTGCGTAGTAAACTCGTGAGTCACTTGAAAAAGGGAGGGGGAGAAAAAACGACATTGTTCGTTTGTGAAAAAAATAAAGATAGCCAATGTTTACTTGTTTTTTCCTCCTTTAGATTTTATGATATTTACATTATTTTTATATTTGATTGTATGCTCCTTTTATAATATTAAAATCGTCTTGTGGATCATTAAAAAGGATGCGTATCACTTCGCGGGCAGTTTCGGTGCCCCCGATCAAGATGGCGCATGACTTTATTTGAATGATTGTATTAAAGTGATAATTAAGAAATCGCAGCTTGCTTGATTTGCTATGGAAATAAATAAAATGTAATAAATATTAGATTTTATTTATTTCCATAAAGTTACATTACATGTTTTGGGTTTATGATATATTGATATTGTTATGTTAAAATAGATGTGTATAAGTACAGTAATGAAATAATTGTACAGGTGGTACGGGAGTCTCGTAAGCGGTCGTATACACCGCCGGTGGGGAGCCGGACGTTCACGCCGCCCAGCTCACCCAAGCGCCGCGCGCAGCTACCGCTGCCGGTCTACACATCGCCCGCACTATCCACTTCAGTTAAGGACAAAATTGCAGCCACTTTGGGTACGACAACTTTTTATATAAAATGTCTAATATATATTCGATTTTTAATAATTACAATAGTTCTTCGAATCGTTAAACTAATGCGATAATTTATTCCATTGAAGGCACTTTTTACATAAATCTTCATTTAAAGAAAAATCAGAAATGGAGTTCTAATATATTTACTAATTGTAAGATATGGGGTCTTTCAACTAATTAGAATGTGCAAAAATTGCCTTGTTGATATAGACCCTTATGAAAACAATGTACTCCTTTGGTGTTATGGATGTCCATAGATGATTACTTCAAATCAGCCTTACCGTTACATTCGGTTAAATACTTTTACTTTAAAGTTTCGTGGTTTTTATATAAAGTTTGTAAAAAACGTACAAACCTTATATTAAATATTTTGTCATTGTTACATCAACTCAGCGTCTGCGGATGACGAGGAAGCTTACAGCCCGGGCTCGTCGACCAGCAGCGGCTCCGCGCCGGCGTCCAGCACGCTTCGCACCAAGATGGAGGAACTCAACAGGCAAATAGAAGAACAGAAACAGCAGATCTTGAAAATGGCGCAGGCTGATTCATCTATTGATCCTGCGGTATTTCTTTCTCTTGCCCCTCCTAACTTCTTTGCTACAGGCGTAAATCTACTTTGCAACTACTGTGTGAATAAGATAATACCGACATACAGTACCTAGATGAATTTAGTACTATATACTTTTAGTATTATTTAAGTGACCGCCCGGCAACGGTAGTTGTTTTAGATTTTCCTTTTGCGTATCCTCTCTTCTTTCGTTCCTAAAAGCTAGCAAACACACTTTACAAGTTTTAAGTGGTAGTGGTGTCGTGACATGGCATACTTACTTATCCCCTTCTTCCATAAAAAAATATGGAGGTCGCTGCTCTTTGCTTCACGTCGAATTTTTAAGACTAGTGGTTTGAAATAGCAAGTATACAGAGGACTAAAAAGGAAATAATTCCCTAATAAGTTCCGAGATGATATCGCTTACTCTTACGGAATAAGATAATGTACTGCATTCGAATTAAAAAATAATATTTATTTAACATTTACAAATGTTATTAACGCATAATAGTTTTTTACAGTAATCACATCTGTGGTGCATTCGAAATTTAAAAAATTATTAGTTAAATTAGTTTCTGGTAAAAAGTTGAATTATACAATATTCTGTCTTTTAATTATACTGGAATAGAGTAGTGTAGCAATATCAGTTGCCTGGCTTTTTTTAGTTTCCAAACGTTATTTGTAACAATAAATTGTTTGTTTTTTTAGGAGGAAGCGTATTCGCCGTCGCGTCCGATGACGCCGCCGAGCGCGGGCACGGTGCCGCTGGCCGACATCGCGCTGCCCTCCAACCTGCAAGAGATCCTCGCCGCCATCAAGCAGCGCGCGCCGGCCGCAGACGTCGACATGCGCCAGCTGCCGTCCGCATAGCGCACCCGCCGCAGACGTCGACATGCGTCGGCTGCCGGCCGCATAGCGCATCCCGCACCCTGATGGAACACGATCTCTCATACAAAACTTAAATATCTTACACGCGTATCAACACAAATCTAAAGCGATTACACAAGTAACATCACTATATTGACAATGCAATGACATTGATGTCCCTTTAACCATTTCAGTCTAGCAATACATTGGTTTCTCTATCGATTTTAAGAAAACGTGCCTTGCTACCTCTGAAAAATATGGAGTGATTTTTATTTGGATCTCCTGTTATTATATATATATTGCGTTACCACATAAAACATAGCAGTGCTTGGCTATTTGTTCCCAGCGGTTATGTACCACTAAAACTATTTTTTGTGAAACTCCACCACAAGTACAACCTTTATCCTTTTTGCATTTATACGACATTCTATTTTATTAAATGTGCTAACTTTAAAAATTAAATTAAAAACGCACATCTTTATAAATACACCGAGTACATATTTAAAACAATTAGATAATTAGTTTGCATATAATTGCAAAATAAGAAATCATGTAATTAATTCATAATCATTTTCAAGGTAGGATTGTGTTGATATTCTTGGAGTGCGTTTTGCATACCGCCTTATAATTGCAGATCATGTTAGATCTAAGATTTTTTTTTCTTTCTTAATATTAATGTTGACATTATGAATTTAGATTTTTTTACATACATAAAATGCATGAAGCACATATGAAGTTTTAAATATGCAAAGCATATTTAAAGCAACGAAATGTTTGTGCAATTGTAGGTAGGTAGGAAGTGTGTCACAATTAGAGATGAGCGAAGATTGCAAAGATATGTGTATGATGTTGCGGAAATCAGTATATAAGCAATAAAAAATGTATGCTGATGATTCATAAAACATAAGCATTGAATTGTTTAAAAAAGTTATGAAAAATTTATTTGATAATCGAAATTCGAATGAATAAAGAAAAGCTGTTTTTGTAAATGTTATTCTTTGTTTTTTAAAATATTATAATAGGTTTTTTTTAAACAACAAAAACAAATACTTTTTAAATCATGAAATAAAATATGTATATATGTAGTTAATTTGTTTAAAATATTTGGTAATTGTCATTCGGCGGTTGGTAGTCCGGATAATCCACTAACTCTGAGGCCCGGATAAACAACACACACAACATCTACACATCATCAATCTTCTCTAGTTACAACTTTTATTAGTGACATTTTGAATAGATTAAAGTTTGTTGTACATAACTAAATTGTTTATAAAAATGAAGTATAATTCAATATTGTACAAATCTAGGTTAAAACATTTATTGTTTAGGGATTTTCTTTGCAAATATGATGAAATATGTTTATTTACTAAGATGTAACAAGAAATAAAAACAATAAAAAAATAACCTTTTATTTCTATACACTATCATCATCATATAAGGATCGTTTAGATTTTACTCGCTTTTCTCTGAATGACAGTATTCTATTTTCTTTGCTCATTTTGAAGTTTTTAAATATTTCCTCTTTGGCTAGTGGACTTTTCTTAATTCTATTTTGCATGGCCATTATTTTGGTTTCCATGAGCTTTCTCCTTGGTATGTGGCGTAAGGCAAAATCCCAGTCGCTTGATATTTTTAGATCTAAGAGAATTGGAACCATGTGATTTATGTTTAAACTTTTATTTGCGCCAGGCGCCCACTCCATATACCTGTCCAAAGGTAATCTTGCCATTTTCAATCCATCCCGTTTGGCCCTGGCTAGAGAAAGTGGTTCGGTGTTTATCTAAAAATAAAAGTAACTTTTATGTAAATGACTTATTCTGTTATATCATCATCTTCCTGCCCTTTTCGACTTCCACATCGATCTATCATCCGTCATTTCAGTTGGCACTCCCATCTTGATCATATTACCTTTCATGCTTTCCCAGGCACTCGCTTTTCTTTCATAGCCCACCACAGAACCTCACAGGGCACCCTGTCATATTTTTTACTCGAGGTCAATGAACACTATGTGCAAGTTCTTGTGCACCCATCTGTCTTTTATTATTTACTTATTCTGTTATTAAAACCTAAAATTAAACTAAGTCCTACCTTGTCCACCATGCATCCAACAATATAAACAGCATCATGATCAAAGGTTGTTAGTTCCTCCCGGCAGTGTGGTGTGAGATATACTAGCTTTTGTTTGGGGAAAATGTCTAAATAGCTTTTAGTGTGAATATTTAGTGGAAACCATGGTTCATCTAATGATGGAATATTTTTATGTAACTGTTTCATAAAGTGGCCCTCTAAGTCTACATTGCACATATGAATGTTGAATGGCTCTTTATGTATCCTGTTATCTCCAAAAACAAATGTCATTTGTTTGGCAGCATTGACCGCTTCTCGCCATACCATATTCTGTTCATAAGAGCAATCTATAACAATTGGTTGACCCCACACCATTGCTTGAAGTGCCCTAAAAGTTAAATTTGTAAAATATAATTTAAGTAACATTTACTTTTAATGAATAATGATAATTCTACAAATATTATTAAAACTATTTGTAGAATTATCATTAATGAATTAAAACAGATATATTAATATTCCATATTTGAAAAAATAAATATGGTCACATACTTAAAAGACTAGTAGGCTTATCTCTATATGCAGTAAAAATTATGTTTGAATTGCAGCAGATTGTAATTCATATGTTGAGTCACTGAACCACAACTACAATGTATTGTAGTATGTTGTGATTTTAAAATATACCTTACCTATAATTATCAAACTGGTTAATTGACTGATCCCGAATACGTAGAAACAAAGATTGATGTTTGATTCCATATAAGAGGTCATCTGGATACTCCTTTACAACTTCCTCAGTTTTTAAAGCCATCTCTTTTCTTCTAGCTTCCTTCTTAGCCTGTATGAAGGAAATATTTCAATATGTTAATATCCACCCAATATAAATTTGGTATAAATCCAATAAATTATTGCAGGCATTTTATTTGTCCTGAGTGGGTGTAATTATCTATATAAGTATGCATTTAAAAAAGAAAGGTATATGTGGTGATCAACTATTTGGTTTCCATAGCACAAGTTCTGCTTGGGATCTGATGGATGTATCTGATTGTCACAAACTAAATTATTATTATTAGTAGTGTATAAAATAGTTCCACTTTCCTTGTTCCTAATATTTATCATTAAAGGCATGGAAAGTGGTTTATTTAATTCAATATTAATTTACCTTTTCGTTTTCTTTTGATTTTTCTGTTTTCCACAGATAGAGTAAATAACTGGACCTTTGGTTTCTACTTGCTAAACTCAACAGGTGTTCCCAGTGATGTTTTTGTAGCGTGCTTGGTGCTTGGCGACCATCCTGCCTCATTACTTCTACTTCTAACATTAAAATTTTAAGTCTTTTTTCCAAATTTGCTTCACCTTTGCATAATTCATTAATAATTCCTAGAAGTAAGAGCATTACTGTACAAACCAATGTAAAGAAAATGAATATGCAATATTTAAAAAATAGCATTAATTTTTATTTGTTTTATAAGTTTCAAAAGTATTATTGTTCATCATTAAGAAAAAAACTATGACTATGAGGTTGGTTCTAAGAACAACATTATACTCCAATGGATTAAAGGTCACAGTGGATCGAGATGTAACAATGCAGCAGATGAGCTGGCCCGAAGAGGCTCCAGTACTCAAGCGATCGACCCTGAGCCCATTGTTCCTATGCCACCTGCATACATAAGGTCGCTGGTATTGGAGAGAAGCTTCAATCTTGACAGCGTCCTTTGTAACAACCCGAAGGTGTGCAGACAGGCAAAGGGGGCTTTACCAAGGATTAACAGGCATATTTTAAGTAGGTTACTTCACCAGAGCAAGCCACAGGTCCGGACAGTTGGGGCAGCTCTCACAGGTCATGGCTTTTTTAACAAACTTAGGTATAACCGACAGTCCTCTTTGCAGAGCATGTATGGAAGAAGTTACGGCGTCTTATGTCATACTAGACTATGTATCAGTGTCCGTTTACAGGGTTAAACATCTCGTGGCATCAAGATCTCTCCTGAAGATCACCAGAAATATTAAGGACTTGCTGGGCGTCTTTGGAGAGCTAGGCTGGTTGGAATGATCCTTATCCTGCCCACACGCAAAGTACGCACCAGCGGTAGAATTGCGGAAAATAGCCCGCTACTACTATATGTCCCATAAAAAAAGGTTCACATCCACAATCTATTCCTCAGGCTATATATTGTAAAGCCTATGATATTTTATGGAGATTTATTCAGAATTTTTAAAGTTTACATTTGCATTGCATACAGAAATATACGATAGTTTCACCTGTACGAATTGACGAATAGTTTTATCTATATTTGGTACTAGATTTTTTTACACTTTTATAACAACTTAACAGCATGGTATAATCAGTAGGAATATAAAATGTTACCTGACTCATTATCTTGAACAGTATAAAATCTTTTAGATTTCCTATTTGATACATTTATAACACGCTTATAAACAACGGGTGGAACTTGATACTGCCGCATATTTGAAATTATCGATTTTATACATTGCATTGTAATGTAACTTATGAACTGTAACGAGGAATATGCTTGTTTTATTAATGTTTTAAGTTATGTGTTATAACTTACAACTTGTAAGTTAAGAGTCGTCAATAATAAACCAAATGTCTAACCAAACAAAAAATATCTGCGAATATGATATTATAGATAATGACAAATATTACACAGATAGAAATAGCACATCTAATCTTAATGAAGTCTATGTTATGATTTTCAATCAAGATTGGTAGTTGGTAGCAAAGAGCATATAAAATATATGGTAGAATAGAATTTTTATTTTTTTAAACTATTTTGACAATGACAATAGATGGCATATCACAACATTGGATTTTTTTTAAATATTAAAAATAATATTATCGACTCAGGGTTCTTGCCATTTTAAGCTTTAGCTTTAATGACAACTGAAAACTTATACCAAGGAACATTATACTCTAAAGAGAAGAATAGTGACTAGCTAAGAAAAAAATTTGACCAATGATTTACACGTAATATACACTAGTTCTCCTAGGACGTCCCCTGCCAACACTGCCACTCACTTTTGCAACATGAATTTGTTTCGTTACTCTCCTTTCATTCATCCTTTCAACATGCCCGAACCACCGAAGCATACCTTTCTCAATTCTAGTCACAACATCCTCTTTTAAGCGACACTTTCCCCTATAACACTATTTTTAATCATATTATTCAACTTCACTCCTAACATACTTCTTAAGGATCAAATCTCAACGGCATTAACTCTAATTACATGCTTTTCCTGCCAAGCCCAGGTCTAACTTCCATTCATTAAAGTGGGGACTTGTACAACATCATTGTGTATTGCTAGACGAGCCTTCATGCTGACTCCTCACTACTGTACCTATAGCCCCATTCATTTTATTTCCCGCATTCACTCGTCGTTCAAAATCTTTAACGTGTCTACCATATCTACTAAACATATATTTTTACTTACAGTTTGTTAAAAATAGCTTTATTATAGAGATAGCGCTGTTTGCTGATTAATCGGTTCATCGCGTATTGGTTCAAAATTACAAAAGGTTTGCATGTTTTTTTTTTAATGAGTAATTTCAAAGAGTTCAACAATTATATTAATACAATTATATAGTAAAAATCTTGGTTCCATTTATTATTCATAATTTTTTTTTATAATATTATATTTTTGGGGGGTTTTAGGGGAAAATATTTTCGAGAGTTGGTAACACTGGGCTAGGCCTGGCATTCCAATTCCATTTTAAAAAATGAAAAAGGATATCTGAAATATTTGTATTTTGAAAAAGTAAATACTTTAATAAAACGTAACGACTATTGAGATTGACAGATTGTGAGAATCTTCTAGATCTTTTTTTGTGCGAGTACAAGTAAGTTGAATTATCCATGTAATTAAAATTATATATTTTTTATTTCTAACCTATGAAAATAAATAGGTCAGAACCAGTAAAAAATTAAATGATCGTTACTCGCTTCGGGGGTCTTTAGATCTGGGTTTCAAGGTGTTTTAAAATAAATACATAAGAACCTCGTTAAAACTGTAACCGTAAATGGCGATAAGCTAACCATTTTACAAGTTAGGTTATTATTTTCATTTATGCAAATGTTACATTTTGTTTAAAATTATACCTTTTATCAGCCATTCTCTTTATATAAAAAAATGTAGCTTAACTAAGGCACAGTTCACCTTTTACCTACGAACGGCCAATTTATAACTTTTTGTAGAAATCAAATTATAAAATTTTCCATTTTAGGTCAACAACAGCAATGGCACTATCGTCAATATTACGTCGCTCCTTTATCAATGGGGCACTGTATTCAGCAGCAGCACTACGCTTTGCTTCAACTCAGCAAGACAAAAAAGTATACTTTGATGTAACTGCTGATGGAGAACCACTTGGACGTATTGTTATGAAACTCAACACAGATGAAGTACCTAAAACAGCTGAAAACTTTAGAGTTTTGTGCACAGGCGAAAAAGGATTTGGATATAAAGGTTCATCATTCCATAGAATAATTCCCAACTTCATGTGCCAAGGTGGCGATTTTACTAACCACAATGGCACCGGTGGCAAATCTATTTATGGTCGTACATTTATGGATGAAAACTTTAAGCTAAGGCACACTGGCCCTGGTATTTTGTCCATGGCTAATGCAGGACCAAACACAAATGGTTCACAGTTCTTTATTACAACTGTAGCCACACCTTGGCTGGACCGGAAGCATGTTGTTTTTGGATCAGTAGTAGATGGAATGGATGTTGTTAAAAAGATGGAAAAGCTAGGTTCTCAAAATGGATCACCATCCAAGAAAGTTGTTATTGCAGAGTGTGGTGAGTTAGACTGAACAGAGGTAGTGTAGCTTTATGAGAAAGTAGTTTTGAAATTGTAGAGCAACTCTAGTATGTTAGTATTGTTAATTGTTGTTTATAGGGTAGTTAATGTAGTATGTAATTATGACAGTGTAACATAACAGTAAAAGTGATGTGTTAATAAAAAAATAAACAGCATTGTTTAGAACAAGCAGTGTGCTTGTAGCCTTTTATGCTGTGTGTGTGTTTGTCTATTTTGTGCCATAGACAACAAAGAACAAAGATGTCGATAACTCTCACCACAAGTGTATTTTTACTGATGATGTTTAAGGATAAATCCTGGGGATGCAAGCATATAAAAAGTATTTGAATATTGAACAAATGAGTTTTACTAATGCAATGTTAACATATTTTTGCTTTTAAAGGTGACCTGGATGAAACTATTGAGATTTGTAAAGCTCAACAGCAATCATGAAGAAGAAATGTTGTGTGGTTGTAGAAATGTGTTAAAAATAAAAAAAAATCTTAAAATAAGTATGCAATTTTATTAATCACTAAATGCAACAAATTAGTATAGAGAGTTATCATCTCGCTTTCTTGCATCACTTGGGCGATTGACAACAACAAATACCGCTAAGTCAGTATCAAGTCTTAAGACCTATTGTAATAAGGCATTTTTAGATAAAACACTCTCTTCATATCAAACTATTTCTCTCTTAACAAATATATGACAATTTACATCGATGCTTCCCTTGTCTTTTATATTTGTGATAAATATATTGCTTTTTTTAATTCAGTACTAAAAAAATATTTCTACTGTAATAATAGTAATTGAATTCTTAATTTATACAAACAGCAGTCCACAAATTGACATTACGACAGGTTGTCACAAAACCAACATTTGAAATGAATTTTGTTAAAATCAAATTTGATAAAATTAAAGATTTTTTATATAACATTAAGTTTACGATAAAGGATACAAAAAAAAAAGAAATCTGAAAATAATGCAAAGAATGTCAAAATAAATGTACTATACAAAATATTTCACTAAAAAAAATCTAGGAAATCTAAAACAAGTGAAGGACATAGAAAAAAAATAGAGCATAATTTTTATTAAAACCGATATTTTGTGGGAAACATGATCATGTTTAATTTAAAACATGTTTCCAACAAATTATTGATTTAAAAAATTATTGGATTGGGTAGTAAACAAAACCAACAATGGTTTTGCTTCTACATGTTAACTGTATTTTGCCGATTAGGACAATGTGACATGAGGCAATAAAATACATTAAATCAATTTAATAAAACTTATAAGTCGAGCTAAGCAGTTTGCGAGGACTTAGTTGTAATACTACTTTTTAACTCATCATGGTTTGAGATCACAGAATAAATTAATTTCTTTGCACCATCACAAATTCAAGTTCACAAGAAATTTCCCTTCAACATGATCTATCCTGAGATTCGGTGTTAATATTGACTTAAAAGTTCACAGCTTAAATTTTATGATGTATTCAAAAAAAGGGTAATAGAAGTTTTATAATTAAAAAATTGTACCAGCATATTCGAAAATAAATTTTGTTTTATTTAAAGATTAAATTTTTTTGTAATTTTTTTATGAAACTTAAAAAATAATGCTAATTATGATATAATATTTGTATATGGATTGAAATCCTTTTGTTTATTATCCATATATTTATCGTTTATTTCAATTAATCTGATTGAATACACTCCTCCGCTAGCTTCTTTTGGTCAATCAATGGCTCAGTCTTCGATTTTTAACTGTACCACAGTTTTCTTATGCTTTTATGTATAATAGTTATTCACATTTTCTCAATAAGTGATGAAAACAATAAAAAAAACAAAGATTTTAACAAATGACAACTGACACGTATGTAAAAGATGTCAAAGTAAATAATGTAATATATGTTCACAATATCTCAAAACAGCTTGAACTAGGAGTACTAATTACATTTATTAAACAGAAAGAAAATTCATAAATATTGCTGAAAGTAAGTTCCTATTTAATTTAAGGTTTAGGCTTACCTAGTGTTTAAAAGCCTTACATGTAACATTTTAAAATATCTTAGATAATATCTAAGATGACTTTAATAATAACAAATCTAAATGAAGACTAATTGTGATGATTGCTTCCATTGTCACATTGTATAAGTGAATCCTATTGCACACGTTTTTACAGTCAGTTTGCATTCCATCTGCGTTCCATCAGCATATTTCAGATGTTAGTTAAATTATAGCATTGGTTTATTAAGTACAAACATGAAAGTTGCACAGTTTTATAGTAGGTGTGGTTTTTATTTTAGGGTTGCCTAATATGTTGGATAGCTCTACATTATACTCTGTAACAAGGAAGAGATAGCATGCACAAGCAGAGCACAAGGTAAGGGCAAAAAAGAATATGTGACAAGGTAGCTTTTTAGAAGGAAGAAATGGGTCTCTTTATGTTACGAACCAAACAAAACGCACATATAAATACTACAATTTTATACTGACAGTGTGTGTGTTATCCACCCCACGGATAATTCCCTGGTTAAACTGACCCATTTATCCAATAGCAAAAGCTTATCTCTTTATTTACTATGTGAACTCTTTATTTTTAGTTAATTATTACAATTATTAAGCCATATTGGAAGCAGAAGTACTACAAAACGAATTTTTGTTTGTGATGTATTTTATAACAACAGTCTCTTGTCATATAATATTTTTCCTGTTATATAAACCAAATTTGCTACATTCAACATTTAGGTATGAAATTATAATCTACTCTTAGGGCTGTGTTAAGCGAGCTTTTCTCATTCAATACAAGCATTAAAGTAGCCTACTTTAAAGATATGATTCGAAATCACTTGCGGTCAGCGGTGTTGGTGTAATAGTCGAAGTAATTTACATATAAATTTTCTTTTAACAATTTTTTATGTGCAATAAGAATGTGTCGAGCTAAAATAAGGACTCGTAACAACTAAACGATAAATTATTTCTTCTATCCACCACACTGCATAGTGCATATATAACATTTCTTCATTCATTTGTATAGTTGCAGCACTGTCAACTAATATTGATTTAATTTAACTAAGAAGTCTCGTCTCCTTTGAATATGTAACATTGGCTAGAACCAAGGACTCCGTGTAGCCGAGTCGACGCGGATATCTGAGCGAATCCTTGAAGTTTATCACTTCATCACCGAGACACAGTCATTGCACTAAAGGCGTGAGTCAATCAGCGAGCGGCGTTTCACGCGCGCGTCTCGGGCGGCGCGGCGGGTGCGGGCGCGGCGGCGAGATGGTCGACGCTGCGGCCCTTGTGCATTTGCAGGCCGAGTTCACCGGGTTCCATGGTTATGTGGTGGCTGGAGGTGCGCTTGTGGCGCGTCTCCGCCGGTTTAAGGTCCTTGGAGCTTGTGCGCCGGTGCCGCAGCACGCCGCCCCCCTCGATGAGCCTTTTGGTCTCGTCGTCGGCTGGCTTGGCGAGCGGCAGCACGGTGAGATCGAGGCTCTCCATGCTCTTGATGGCGAGCTGCTTTAGCTGGTCGAGGCTGAGGTCGCGCGAGCCGTGGCGGGAGTGCGAGCGCGGTGGGGCGAGGCGCGGCTCGTCGCCCGAGTGGTGGCGCGTGCGCGGCTCCAGCTGGATGGTCTTGGAGTCGTTGCGCAGGTGGCGCGAGGCGACCAGTACGCGCGACGTCTTGCCGTGGTGCGACTGGTGCGAGTGCTGCGATTCGGTGCGGCGCACGCCGGGCCGAGGTTCGTCTCCGGCGGCCGTCGGCTCCAGCGGCGTGCTGGTGGTCGAGCTGTGGCCCGACGTCACGCCCGACCGGAACCCGCTCGCATTCTCTGCCGATGGCAGCTCCTCGAACACTACAATCAAAAAGTATGTGTTTCTATAAATTGTGAAGAAGGATTTAATAAAATCACATGTTTTATTTTGTTTATAGTCCTGAGTTGGATACTCAGGACTATTACTACTACACTATTATTACACACTTTCCCCAGGATGCCGTTAAAGGCGACTACTTGAGGCGCTACCATACTATTAAAGCACTGAAGGAGTCTATATTAGGGAGTCCAGTACTTTCGAAGCTTGCTTGCAATCGTTTTTACACAACTTTCCTACTTCATGCCAAATATAATAAAATACAAACATTTATCAAGACTGATGATTGAGCCTGCTATGTCTTTCTGCGGGTCCAAGGGCGCCGTGGTCTCCAAGTGCCGGCGTCTCCGCACCAGCCACCAGTCCGCGAGGAATATGCCGAGAGCGACGATTTTAATGCCTCCACATAAACCAACATACCTAAAAATTGTGAAGATTCAATCAAATATAGAAATTCAAGATATTTTTAATAGATATTTGAAACATTTTTTTTAATTCCGAGGATTAACATATATAACATTTATAAGCTATATAACTAAGCTTTCTCCGATTCTCCATAAAAACCACAACCACATTTCTCCAAGTTTTCGATTCATGTACTAATGTATAGATATAATGATAAGAGTAAGTAGTAGCTTAGTAACCGCACCTATAACGGAATTGTTCTATGTCGTACAACAAACAGCGTCCGCCTTTCTCGCCGCTACAGGACTGCTTCCACAGCAGGCAAGTGGAGTCGATCAGGTTTCCGAAGACGATGGGCGCCGGGATGTACCCGAACAGCCGGAAGATCACGAACTGCATGCCCAGCGCGAACGACCGCTCCTCCTCGCTCACCGATCTAAAGCATCGATATAATGCAATTTAATATCATTCAGCCATTATGACCAGAACGCTAAGGTTAAAGTCATAAAAGAACTGTCTCGTAAGGAACGCTCAAGCCGTCATAGTAAGATTTGTATTACCTGAGTACGATCATGAGTAGCGGCATCTGTGTGACTGCGACGACGAAGGTCATGAAGAAGAGCAGCACGAGGAAGGGGAAGATGGTGGTGCAGGGCGGGTTGCAGGCGCCGGCCGTGGCCACGGGCACCACGGTCACGTCGCCGAACTGTGCGGTCAGCGCAGCCGCGGACGCTCCGCCCACTAGCGCCGCGCCGCTGGCACGCGCCGGCTCGCGGCTGTTCTCGTGCACGCCTGAATAATGGACACGGCTTCTTAGTCGCACTATCTTCTATATCTAAATAGTCACGTTAGTAAAATTTGTCTTCAATGCTACTGCCCTGTGTGAGTTTTTGTTGTTCGAATGCTTCTTATGATGTGTATTGTCTACTTATATATTACACGTCCTTGGTGTTGCTGTAATGTCTCAGTGTGCGGTACTCACATGCGCAGTTGGTGAAGTTGGACCTGGAGGAGAAGGCGGCGCAGCCGGCATGGCAGGGCGAGAAGTATGTGAGGCCATTGTTGCCGCATACCGGCTCCATATCCGTCTCCGTGCACAAGCAGTTGAAGTTGCAGGCCGCCGTTAGGTTCACCTTGAACGGCTCCAAGTTGCTGCAGAAAAGAACACATTTAAACATTTAGAAAAACTAATTGTAATAAATAAGATCTCTTGCGTTTCATTAGCTGTCCCATAAATAGCGATAAAGACATTTTTAGACCCGGGCATATCTTTAAATTGCGGCTGAAACAATAGTAATGCTCCGCAATGATGTCAGAGCCGTTGCAATAATGGGGTCGTTTGACCGGGGAAGTACTACATCCTTACAGAAGTGTGTGAAGTAAAGATATTTTATGCTTCTGCGTTTCGTCTGATGAGTGAGCGAGGGGGGCGAGGTTTACCTTTACAAATAAACAGTATTACCTGTTGTTAGTATATGGTATGGTTGTGCCGGCCATCTTGATGTTGTCACAGCCGAGGAAGAAGAGCAGGGCGTAACAGGAGAGGCAGATGGTGTTGGAGATGAGCACGAACTGCACGGCGCCCTTGGGCCGCAGCTCCAGCCGCTTCAGCAGGCACCCGCCCATGAAGATTCCGATACACGCTCCCGGGATCGCTATTGAACCTGTCAATGGTATTCAGTTTGTAATTACCTCACATCTTATAAAAATATTTTTCACATTATCGATAGAGATAAAGCCTTTTTTTCGCGTATTACGCGACCCGCTGTCATATAATCGACCAGCGGTATGTAAAGTTAAATCTTCGCTGCCATGACAACATACACAGCACTAGAGAACCAGCATATGCCTTGCCGCCGTTTAAGAAAGGAATACGGTCTATTCTTAAAGGCCTCTATTACGAATTCGTTTAGAAGTACCACCGGACACAGATCATTCCACTAGGCAGTTGTGCGAGGCAGGAAGTTGCACGAAAAAAGTTGTTGAACGCCAACGATTGAGACGGTGTAGATGGAACTTGAAGCTTAAAGTTGAGATATATTGAAACATAGTGGTACATTGCTGCAATCATCTTGGCGCGCGGATTATGTATAACATTAAAGAACAGGAATACATAAATTGTGTTAAATAATTAATACATAGTAAAACATTAGTAATAACACAATGCAAAGCTGCACACTTTAATCAAAAAACAACAAGATGTTCTCTTACCGGTAAAAACGCTGGCTTGACTCTTGCCGAGGCTAAACTGGGTCTCGAGGTACTTGGGCAGGAACACGACGAAGCCGGACACGATCATGAGCTCCATGCAGGCGCCCAGGCAGGTCACCACATACACCGG
>JWHW01025636.1:123655-137802 GCA_000931545.1 Papilio glaucus | reverse complement strand
CACAAGTTTAGGTTTGGTAGGAATAGTTAAAATTTCTTCACGATTTGCTTATATTTTTATAACATAGGAATATCGTAAGTTTTTTTTAGTTGTCTTGTAAAAATATTACCTGTGATATAGACATACGTCAAAGTCATGCGCCCAGGTAGCTACTAATTGCTTACGATTCCTTTTAAGTTTTATTTTTTATGGAAGAAGGTGGCAAACGTGCAAGCGGATCACCTGATGTTAAGTGATCGCTACCCAATGTGATTCGCAACAAGCAAATGTGTTGCAGATGCGTTGCCTACCTTTAATGGACAGTGGAGGGCATAGACAGGAATAAGGATATTTCCTTTTCCCCGTTAACCTCCGTCCAATCCTCTCCCCGTTCCCATCCTATTGTTATGAGGAAAGGGTGGGAAGGGGAAGAGGACTGAAATAAGGTGGTACGTTTCTCCGACACCTCACTCATCCGACGAAACGCACAGTACTACTACTTCACGCCTGTGGGGTCGTGGTATTTCATCGGTTGAACCGGCCCATTGGTGCAACAGATGTTGTTGTTGCGAGCTCTAACAATGTTGTAACTCCTTTTAAGTCTGTATATACAAAAGAAGAAACTTACTGACTGATACATATATCAACGCACAGCTCAAACTACTGGGCCTATGGACTTGAAATTTTGCACAGAGATTTCTGTTATTACGTTTGTAGTATTACGAAAGGATTTTTCTAAATTCTAAAGATAAAGGTCTAAGTAGGGGTGAAAGTTTGTATGGAGAAATAATATAATCTAATGTAATTTGACCTTAGATATAAGTGATCATTAATATTAAATACACTTCAACTTAAGCTGGACACGTCGGTTAAATTAAATTGCAAGGCGGGTGAAACCGCAGGGCTCAGCTTGTCTTTTATAAAAATAAAATTGTACTCAAAGGGTTCTCTATATTAATTACTATGCAAATAAAACACAATTAGATGGCTTACAAATTTGATGTCAATATTCATTGAATGGATTTTGAGTGAGCGAATGTTATAATTACCCCAAAAATATACTCAAATTCGTAAGTTGCAAGGTTGATAGATTATGACTTTCCGTTACATTTGGATAGACTATGACTTTCCGTTACATTCGGTCCTGACTTCCGTCTTTCCACTGTTCCTCATCCATACATAAAAATACTAAATCCATACATAAATATCACAATTTATAAATACCTATGTATATTTTCGGGTATGTATTTAATAATAATATTGCACGGAAACTGCTAAACAGCTACAATTCATGACCTTCCTGGCGAAGTACGATATAATATAGATTAGAAGCCTTTGATTAGATCGCTTAACACGAGTAACAGCGCAAAATAAAAACTACAAAAAATATCTCATTATTTCAAGAGTTTTGAATGAAGCACATTTGTCTAGACTTGGTGACTGGTTGTTAATTTTATTTCTGCACATATATATAAGAATTTACTATACAATTCTCACGTAGTAACGTTTAAAGTCCATGTAAGAATGGAGTTAGTTCGACCAGAGAAACCCTTGTCGGACGCATTTCGTGTCAGTGGCACTGTGGCACGTGCTCACGTTACGAGATTGACGGGTTTCCTTGTCAGTTATAATTACATCAGTGGATAAGTAAATATATGAAGCAAGTGCAATAACTTTACATACATGTACAATGTAGAGCACTATTTGGTAAAACACATGATTCCTTCGTTTGGAAAGTTCAGCGTTTATCCTCTAATGAGTCACTGTAAATGATATTCCAGTATTTACACTGGAATATCATTTGAAATACTAGAATATGGGACTTTCATCATCACCGTGCCCTTTTCCCACGTTATGTGGGATCGGCACAGTAAGGACTACGGTCATAATGTATAAAGGTTTTGGCTTAAGTTTTTACGGCCGGCCGCCTGCTTGACGTCAACCCTCCTCGGGCATAGGAGATATTATAACATATAATTAAAAAATTTGAAAAATTATTGATATAGGTTTGTGTTTTTGAAGATAATTTTTGAAAGGCGAAGACTCCATCACCGTCACAGTAGTAACCATCAAAAATTGGGCTCACCAACTGTCACTGTGATTTAAATTATTTAGAGTAAAAACGCGGTTACTAAAATTATCTTTCATTGATTCCATGAGGGTTAAATGATTGGAAGTGGTTATGTGTGAGTGGAAGTGGTGAGTTTAATTCCCTGCTGGTCAGTATCAACGAACTTCTTGTTTATCGTATTTTTGCGTCCTAAACCTTCTTCGCTGAGAAGCGGTAGGACCAATCTATGCCATATTTTGGAACCTAACAAGCTTTATGACAAACGCTAATCTTCCTCTGTTGTAAAGGAAATAAACCCATATTATGGAACGTTTTACGAATATTATTTTTATTATATATATCCGTGTTGGAATACATGTTTTATGTGTGATTATGAGAATTGTTTCTGTAGTACCTTTCCACGAGTAATGTAACACGTTCGATTTTCACGTTCGCCATGTTTGGTCACTCTATTACAGAAGCTTATCACGCGAACTTCACATCACAATTGCACGGCCCGGCTTCGTAACATCCACTTAACGAATAGCTTCGTTTCGTCAAGACGAAATGTTCATTTTGTATCCAGTAAGTGGTTGTGCGCACTTGAGTGAGCGCGTCGTATTGTTGCACGGAGATGACTAACCCAAAGCTTTGTCACTGCCGTGATATCGGAAAGGTAGGCGTGAATGTGGAGCAGGTGTCGCAAACTGTACGCACGGTATCTGCGATACGCTGACATACGTTATCGGCTACAAGATGAACGGATACAACATATTCATGTGTGTATTACTCAAATCTTTTGTGAATTTTTATTGGGGACATGAAAAGTCTGTTCCGATTCGATTGCTTGGTCGCACTCACATTAGCGTTTCCTTATCATAAACAAAAACAACAAACTGTTTACCTAACCTAAATAAATGATTTACACTACGCATTGTTCCTTCCAACAACCAAATGGTTATCTCCGGTGACGAATGTATCTCTAATAGTTAGTTGTTATTTTATACTATGTGGCTAAACATGCAAGAATCTCACAAATCAAAATCACCTTTAATATTTGATAAATCTAAGATTTATTTCCCAAATAAAAAAGGTAAAAATACTCAAGTTATTGTAATGCATAGTAAGGTAAGTAATTAGATCTCATATTAAAGGGATGGTAATATTGGAGAAATCCGTTAAAAAAAAGAAGGTATTCGGTGCCGTTATACTGCGCCGAATACTACCATAAACATCTCTGTATACATATAAAACAGATCGGATTCCCTGCAGCTTCCAATTTATTAATAACAACCCGCACCAGCTTCGCTTACTTAGATAGATAGCTAATAAAAAATTAAATATAGCCTAGGTGCCTCGCACATAGAAGAGCTTTCTATTGGTGAAAGAATTTTTGAAATCGGTTCAGAAGTTTTCAATTTAAACCATGACAAACGAAAAATCAAATCATTTCTCTTTATAATATTAATATAGATAACGATTAATCTATTATTATTCTTAATATTACATTACTACTGCTCAGTGTGCACCTGTATCTTTAATTAATAAATAATCCACGTTAGCGGAGCTGGGGAATCCGCTTATCGAATACGGAGGAAACCACGTATAAATTTCGAGCCACGCGTAACAAATAACATTGTTCGAAACTTATACCTATATGTGGCCACACGACCTTAAGCGTTTAATCTATAAACTTTCTAAGTATTGATGAAATTTAATGAAGTTGGTTTGGAAGATGATCTTTCCAATGCAAACATTGCTAGGATAAATCGTGACCTAACAAGTCGCATTTTTTTATAGTAGAACGTGGCAAACGAGCAAGCGGGTCACCTAATGTTAAGTGAACGCTATCCATAGCAACAAGCAAAAAGTAAATGAGTCTCAGATACGTTGCCTACCTTTAACGGACAGAGGAAGTGATGGACAGGAAAAGGATGTTTCTCTTTCCTATCCACCCCTCCCCTTCCAGTCCTCTCCCCCTTCCCAAACTATCCTTATTAGTAAAGAATGGGAAAGGGATGAGGACCGAAAGTGGGGCTCCGGAACCTCACTCATCAGATGAAACGCAAAAGTATACTTCTACTTGACTCCTGTCTTCTGTAAGATCGAGCCGGCCCATTCGTGCAACAGATGTTGTTGTTGCGGGCTCTACCACTGTTAAAAAATATGCCTAATGATACTGCTGTCTGTATAGGTTTTACGTTAAATTGGTGAAAACTCACTCATAATATGCTGTTTTGAAAAAAAAAACACAGGACTGTTAACAGAAGTGAAAACTTGAAACAGGTGGGAAGACGCATCAATAGCAAGTTGCTGACGCATGTTGTTTACGCGAGCCTACAAGTCTTCTCCTGCCAAATATCGTCTAACGTGGATAAAGAAGTTTTCCCTCCAATAAATTACTATTCAGAAAAACCTTACTATTCAGAGTAATTTAAAATAGAAACATTAATTACCTTTAATAATGAACTGAACTAGGCAGTTGGAATGATTTGTGTATATGTTAGTTAGGAATTAATTTATTGTTCGAGGTCGAGCGGTTTTGGGTGGTGTTCCGATTGCCCGATATTGACGAGAACTAGAGCACAAATGTATCTGCACTGCAGTGCTGGTGCAGGCTTACAATATTTTTAGACATAACCCACACTGAAGCCGTTCTAACTCAATAACCGAATGTACGCTCTTCAATTTATACTACACGACATTTATGCAACTTTAGTGTAAATATAAATGAGTGTACACATATTAAAAGCTATGATTTATTTTTATGTGTACACTAATAGGGCATAATGTTATTGGATTTCAAGTTTTCAAACAACAAAAAAATGTGAGATTTTTATTTATTTGTTTAGTATCTGAAAATACGTCAACAGTAAATATTGAGCTCCATTTTGTAGTAAGCGACTAACGGAATAAACATGTTTATAAAACACAAATAACATTTGTTATGATAACACTAAATTGGTTAAAGTTTTCCAATTGACACAAATAAGCCATTTGTTTGCCGAGTTCAAAAGATAACATTTTTTTTAACAACACGTGAAATTTTAGTCTTCTTTCTTCTCTAATAGTTCGTATTAAGTAGAAACTGTTTCTTATTCTTAAATTAAGAATATAAATAGGAAGTTAGGAATTGTAATTAAGCAACATATGATTCAAGAGTGGTAAAACCACGCAGTTAAAATATTTGTGTTAATGGATTTGTTCGATCGGGAAAGTACAACAACGTCATAGAATATGGGCGTGAAGATAAAGATATTGATTGGCACTCCTGCGCTTTGTTTCGTCTTTTAAGTCTCGAATATTTAAACGTCTTTCTCACCCACTCCTTACCTACTCTTTCTTTTTCCCCCGTAAAGTATGGCAACGCACCGCGTGTAACGTGTTTCGTTGCAGCGAATGTTTATGGGTGGCGGTGGTCACCTTGCATAAGGTGGATTTCTTGATTTTTATAGAATAAGGAGACAATATCTCTTTATTCCATAAAATATAAGTTTTAAAAGATTGTAATGAATATTTTTTTATCATTTTTTAAATTTAAACATATGAGGAATCCTATTTAAGTTTCTGAATATTTGTAAATATCATGTGATACTTTTAAAGAAAAAAAATTGTAGTTTTTTTGAAGAAGTGCACTGAATTTAGGGCAACTATACGCTTCAAAGTTCTCATGGCTCCACGTCATTAAAAGGGACACGTGCCCTTAAGGCAATAAGCCGACTTTTATAAGGGAATGAGGGTTAAGAGTATTTGCTCAAAGCGTAAATAAAAACAACTGGGTCCCTGTCTCTTGGCAAGAGAGGTAAGAACTGTTACTACATTAATGTTTATGAAATAAATCACGGGGAACGGCAGCTACCACTCACGATCCTGTACAATAACATTTAATTCGCTGCTATACTACTATAATCTAAGGATTGCATTCTAAAATACTATAATTTTTATGAGAAATTTATAAAAAAAATGTTCAAGTAAAGACATGGTACCCTTCTCATGCATAATGCGATAACAATGTTTATTTCGTAAACAGTTCGTCTTTCACAAGGCCTCGCTATTTTTTCCTCCGATCAAAACACATAACCTGTAATTTGTTTGCCTAGTCTTCCACCTGCCATTCGGTTACACTCCTTAATGACCCGAACTTTCTATGGCCTTTACTTTTTTTTTGCGAAATTCAACTTTCACCGCCATTAAATAAATGGAACTCATCAGTGTGCGTTGTAAATTTATCTATTGATTCTATTGTTTGGTATTTTGTTAGACTTTTTTTTTGTTTATTTTAAAATCTATATAGGTCATTAGAGTAAGATGGGAATGTGGGAATGGAGATGTATACGCAGAAATGGAACGTAGAATGAAAGAGTGAAATAGATAGGTAGAATTTTGATGAATAAAATAAAAAAGTATCATTCTACCTATCTCGCTCTTTCATTTTACGTTTCATTTCTGCGCATACGCTAACATTCCCACGTTTGTATAGTCGAAATATAAAAACTTTTCAATCTTAATCGTTCTAAATTTGAATTACACATTGTTTCTTACATTAGTCAATGCGTGTACGTATATTTATAAATCTTGATTTCTTACATTGAGAATTACTAGTTCATCGTTTAGTTGGTATCTATTACATATAGTGGCTCTTCGACAATTGATATTTATACATGTGTTATTAAAAGATAGACGCGTTTAGTAAGTGTTTTTTTTATATTTATGCCTGCAGTATTATGATTGCTCGATGATATCATAATCGTTTTGAAAGCAAATGACAATAATGTCGATAAAAACAACGAAGCAAAGTTGGATTCCATTTTATCTCTTACAACAACGCATCGACAGAGCGTGACTGAATGGCACAGATTGTTTCACGTCGCAGTTAAGTCGATGCTCGACTAAAAACTGGTAATCGCATTAAAATGACTGTAAATTCTAACTATTGCAATTGATAAGCACGATGGAATGGATCACAGCTACATTTATTAAAACAAAAAAAATATGAAATGTTTTCCCAATATTTATCTAGGGACTTGAAAGTTTGCACAAAGGTTTCTGTTATTGCGTAGACGACTAAAACAGGATTTTTCTAAATTCATCCCCTAAGACTGTAAAGTAGAGGATGAAAGTACGGAGAATAATTTTTTTTTCAGCAGAATTACTTAAAAATTGACAAAAACACTGTTCAATACAAATAATTGTCAAGATATTTCAGGTTTTTTTGCAGCTAATATACGCGGTTAGAAGTTGCAAAAATTCCATCGAGGAAAATGCATGCGAAGCCGCGGGGAAGAGTTTTAAATATTTTTATAGCGATGGAATTCCACACTTTTATTCAAATGCAAGAGATACGTATAGCAATAGAAATAACTAATTATTTATTTATCTTAACGGGACCACTCAGACATCTGGTTGGTTATTGGTATTTTCTTATAAAATAACTGAATTTAAAATTGTCCCAAAAAGGATAAAAACAATATAATATTTAGAAAGAAATCAACAACTTTTATAAACAGAAACTCCTTCCTCCACAAAGTGCCAGAAATAGAAGACAAAATGTGAGGACAAACAGTCTCTCACATGTTTACACCTAATACAAAAATTAAAACATGTACATAAATTACTTTTATTACAAACATCCAATGACATTTTATACTAAAGATATGTTATATTCATACAAAATCACAGGGCAAAAGTGTTCCAAAGCAGTGACAGTAACTAGCAGTGATAGCATAATTAAAATAATAAGAACAAAGACGACAGCTAGTGTTTGTCACTTAAGCGTAAATGTAAGCACATGACGTAAAGCTATAAAAAAGTGTGGTATTAGCACACTTTTTGAGTCTTCAAAAATCCAGTTATATTTCTACACTTATAACTCTTAATACCGCTTCAGAATACATAAATTATAAAAATAATTAAAAGCTGTCTATAAAATTTATCGGTACAAGACTTTGATGTATCGTGCAAGGGTTGTGTCCTTAACAATTACTATTATTTCCAATACACATACTACTTCAGTGAAAGTATGTATACAAAAACATATAAATAAAGTAAAAATAGAGTTTCATAAGGTAGCGAGGCTTATCCGTATTTTTGTGGTTTCTACGAGGGGTTAAAATTTATCAAGTAACCCCTCACTAAACCGCTAATGCCCGGTTTGAATAACAATCCGTTATTTTTTACGCAGGAAAAACACATTTATTATCAAGATATGTACATTGAACGAAATATTTTGAAATAACAAAAATTGTCCTATAGATAAATCGAGGAAATAAAATTTAAAACGATGTAAAAACTGAGATATTTTTATTTTAATTACATATGTTTTACACGAGTTATATGCAAGAGTCTCGGCAGTGAAAATATTGCTACATCCTAAAGTTTATATTAGATTGGTTTGGTTATAACGGGTAAACTCTAAAACTACCTAACGTAACCTTATGATTTTAATAATTCCTTAACTATCATAAAGCTCCTTTATAAAGATGTAATACGTAAGATAACGTAAATGATATCGCCTATGATCCATAAATGAAATTGAAGCCAATGCTTGTAATTTTTACGGTAAAAGTCAAGTGAAGGCAACTGACCTGTGCCCCTTCCTGTGTTGCGGCGCGGCGTTGGTGCCGCCGGCGCTCTGGTGCTTCTCGCCTTCTGTCATCCTGGTGCGCGCCTGCTGCTCTCACCGCGCGCCCATGCCACTCCCCGAGGTAATGCTCCACCTGAACGAATACTTGTGTTGTCAACGTCGGCCATAATGAAACTTTACATATTCATCTCTTTATTCATTGTTTACAGTGAAATATCTAAGAATAAAGTTAGCTGTTGGTACAGAATACGAAATCCATGTGTTTTTGTATAATTGTAGAACTAAATAAATCCGCAAAGAAAGAAAACATTTGATACAGAATCCATTTTGTAAATTTTAGTACAAACATTTCTATATTGTTTGGATAAGATCTGTAATCAATTTAAATTTACAGGCGTAAATTTTAGATTTAGATTTTTATATCTATTACAGATAGACTCTTTAAACAGAACATTTGATATAAAGGTATATATTAGGGGAAGCCTGAAAGTAGCACTAGTGACAAATAAATGAATGAGCAAAAGATTAGAGTGGCATACCACTCTAATCTTTTGCTGGCCATATCCATGTTATGCAGAACGAAAAATGGCATAATGTAACAAGAAAAGCTTTAGATATGAATGTGGAGGGATATATGCTACCCACCTAGCATATCCTTAGGTCTATGTAAGAAAAGATAGATGGATAGCCAGAAAAATTACATGAGCAAGATTGGAGTGACCACTAAAATGACGGTATACAAAATTCATGGAAGAAGGGACAGTGCTGTGCCCACCCCACCCTGTGCTGACCCCACTTTAAGTGGGAACAGGGCAGTAATTGATAACAAAGATATGTAGAATAATAAGGGTTCTTCTTTTACAATAATATTAGGGAGGATAGAAATAGCAGTGTTGTCCGCAATACACCGAACTATAAACACAGAAGAGCTCAGATTCCGGAGCCGGAGATTATTATTTATATGCTTTACAAGTGTTTGTTTTTGAAGTCTGACATTACCAAACATCGGAACTTCCGTCCCACCTCATGTATATTGTTTACTTCAGACAACAATACTTACACACAAATACAGATTAATAGAAATACGCATATAACTAAAATATTAGCCACACGTTTTGTGTTTGATTGATTCGCTACCGCACGAGAGCTTCAATCATTTTCAATCTACAATATCTAAATATAATCAACGCGGTATGTAAATAACAATGCTGTCGTTACATTTCAGTCGGGGGATATTTGCGGTGATAGTGCAGCGGCCGGCTGTCTCCAGCCGCGCGCCTCCAGCGGCGCTCTAATTCCGTCGATGAATCCACCATGCAGGAGCGTTATTCTTAAAATCTGTTTGTTTACAATGACTCGTTATAACCCGCTCCCATATTGCGCGCACATTATTGCCATTCAATATTTTTTGTATGCTAAATTTATGGTACTAATCTGTCACGAATGCTTTTCACTAACCCCTCTGTTAGAGATCAAAACAAAAGGTTTGTACCTTAACATTGGTCTATATGTTAAAGTCAAATTGTTTAAAGCAGACATTATGTACAATGCCCGGGCATTTTAAATATTGACCAACAAAACGGGCAAAGTAATTGTTGTCTAAACATCATTATTATTTGATTTGATTAATACATAATAGTATGGAGGACAAAATATGATACTATACTTATGCTCATGTTCGATCTCGGTTTAGACAAGAGTAGTAGTCGTGCTACAAATTTAGTTTGCGCTGAACACTTCAGTGTCATAAGATTTTTGTTATAATACAAAAGATTATCTGGATATTATGTATATTAATCGATTAATTATACACATGCATGATGAGAGGTGGCAAAGCAGACATCAGTGGAACAAGCGGTTCACCAGATATTTATCGACGACAGCTACACATACACATTCCGCAATAAACAAAACAATGGCGTATTGAGTTGTATGCCTTATTGTAGAAACTGAACTGAAAAGTTTGAGGGACTGGTGATTGGTATGGGCTTCTCGTTATGTAAAACGAGAACCCCGTACCATTGGGTAAAACGCAAAAGTAAACCCCACTTCACGGATCAAGCCTGTGGTACATTTTCGGTCGTTCAGGAATGAAACCATTGCTCTGTCATAACTATAGAACGTTTCTTGTGGTGAATGTATTTATTGAATCATCTTGAATTATGAGTATCGTATTATCCGATGACATTGATGAAAAAATGTCCATCACAAATTTGTTGAATATAATAATTCTTGAATAACATCGGCAATGCCATACAAACATAGCTTTGATTAAAATAAAAGAGTAGCTATGTATTTATTGAAAGGCCTCAGTTAAATAGATAGAGAATGTAAACATGTTAGTGGACTTTTAAAAACATCATTCGTTTTGTCTATTCAGAACGTGCTATTGATAACATAAGAGTAAAACCTCTCAGCTGCGTGGCATTCAGCGAAGAGCTTGTGCTCGCATTGAGATATCGTCGTGTGGTCAAATGTCACTTGGTCATTATTCTGCGTGTCGGGGAAATTGAACAAGATTGATGTTTGTATATTGATGTTATAGGTTAATTTTTAATATTTACACGTTTCGCAAAAGTCTGTTAAAAACTCTTTTATATAATATAATCGCTTGTATATTTATCAGTATGAGCAATAACTTTTCACCCTTATTATTTCCTCTCTTCTCTTATACAATTTATCTACATAGAGTGATAGTTCGTTCTACTTAACTCTTAATTGTGATATTTTTTTATTATTTCGCTGGGTATGTAATGTACCCGAGACAATTTATAAGTAAAACCGGGATTAATTATTACTAACATTACAGGGAATAAAGACATAGGTAATTCTTGAATGAAATAGTCTAAATATAAGTATATTGCTGTCATTTGACAATATACATATAACGAGTACATAGAAACACACATTTGCTAATTATTTTACATCATACTAGTCACAGTTGGCCTTGCACCAGTTTAATTCAAAAGAGCGACCGCAATGACATGGTCTGCGCGTCTGTAATATATGATTTAACACTAAATACAAATAACATTGTTTGATCTTTAAACCAAAATAGGAATTACCTATTATGCTTATAAGATCAAATAGTGTTACGCCAAAAATATTTCTTTTCTCAATACTCATATAATGGTGATCATTTATTTCACGCACATGCTATTGTGATTTCAGCTCATATATTTAGTAGACTCAGAATGATTTAAGAAAATGTCTGTTCGTTTCGGTGGATGAAAGGAAGACGAAGTACGCGGTCTCATCATCATGTGTAGTAAGGAATAGGTCGGTTGTTATTGTTTTTTCAATCAAAATTTAATTTTAAACATACTATATAGTGAAATTGCATCATTGTGAGGACTGTGAAGATGTCAGCTTTAATTAACCGATCTTTATCGGCGATCGGCGAATGGATGCTACCAAGGATAAAAATACACAAAATCCTAAACCACTTTCGTTCTAGTCACGTCAGGGCATTGTATATTTTGTTACCTTAGTATTTGTCAGTGTTTTTTAATTTTTTTTTAAATCTGATTGAAATCAGAAATAAGTGGTAACACAACGAATTCTTTTTTCTTCTATCATTGGTAAATCGTACAGTGTTTTGTATATCAAAGATAATTGTGACGTAGTCTAGCCTATGAATGTGTAATGTGAATGTGCACAATGATATTTCTAATGTACTTCAAGTTAACAGATTTCAAGCGCGTAGTAACAGAACGTAACAGGTGAACCGTGAGAACTGTGCTAAGTGTGCAACGTTTCCTTTATGAATTCTTAATTCGTGTGGGAGAATTCGCGCTCCTTACACGACGTACCGTAAACCTCGATAGTGTGTCGGCGATAACAAATCTGTTCATGTTTTAAACCTACGAATAGGATAATTTTAAACAATAAGGTGAGTTCATTGACCATGTTTCGCATCACATTTTTTTAAATTATAAATAGTGTTCCTTTGCCAACACGCTATTTAACCATTATTACGCTTTGAAAGTTTCACGTTGAAGCCATAAAATTAATTAAAAAGTAAATAATCTTTATTGACTTTTTAATCACCTGGAGTAAGCAAGCCGCAATTGACGACGCAGTAAAGGTGGACGAGTATACTACAAGATGGACGATCTGTTCAAGGTTGAAGAAGCCCCTTGTCGGTTTAGTTGATGATGTATTAATACTATTTTTTATAATGAATAAACTACGGCTTGACCACAATCCCACCTGATGTTAAGTTTTGATATGGTCAAAAGATGGTACGCACTATTTTAGAAACAGCCTATTCACTCTTCTCTGCCCACGTCATAATCGGAAGGGAAATACTATAGGCGAAAAGATAAAATAAGAATGGTTTTATCTTTTCGCCATTTAAGATCATTATTGTTAAAAACTTCTTAATTGATTTGTTGAATCTAAAAAGCTTTTAGATGAGGCGAAAATAAATCAGGCACCAACTGCGTTTATTAAACACAATGCAGAAGCGTTAGTCACGTAAGTACTACCAAAAATCTTCATTTTTATATTTTCGCTCTTCATGATTTTTACTTAAATAACTCACTAAAAACCAATTATTATAACATTAGTAACGATATGCGAAAAATTTGACAAGTTTCAAACATTTTTATTAAATTCCATTAGTGTCTATAAGAGCCTATTGCCCGCATCAAAAGCACTTTAACGTCGTGCCGTACCTGCAATGTTACACAACCACTTTGCGGAAAGAATTGTTGCCAATATTTACCTATTCCTAAGAACTACTATGAATTCTAAGAATAAAAAAAAATGAAATAATTCAATTGTAGTGGTAATAAACACGCTCTTACATCTATTAACCATACTGGAATACATTATAGCAATAACTTAATTTAATATTAGCTTTTTACCCAGGCTACCGTATTATAATTAAATGTATTTATAGAAATATATTACACAAATGTTTTGTTTACAGCTAGAAATCGAACCGAGGACCCGTGCCGTAATGTCAAAACTCTTAGAAAATGTAAAGTATACTCAGGCGAGCTTGTATGTTTATAAATAAACATATGCCGGTCGGCGTTCTGAAGGTGATGATTTCTTTAGTTAATTTTTGGGAAATGTAAGATCCATCCATCCATCGTAAGTTGTAGAATAATTAAAAGGTAGAATACTTTTCCACTCAAGTTATAATGGCATTGCGCTCATTCCTCTGAGTTTCTATAGTTCAAATTGGGGGTCTTAAGTGTAGGGCAATCCTAATCTTGTGTAATTATACAAGCCCTTGGGGGGAAGTGAGGAGCCTTCATTAGTCATAAAAATAGGAAAAAAATACCAATGGATTAGTTAATTTTGAGGTGGGCCACGTCAAGGACATGAGGGTGTATCCATTAGTAAGCGTAGCGGTGTATGAGAAAGTCTGCGTGCGTCGAAGGCCGTTGTTTACATACGCGGTATGCGTCACGGTCGATAGGGTAACGTCTAACCATCAAAGAAGGTTTTCGTCGTTCAGACTTTTCCATTGCAGGTGTTTGACAAAAGGAACTGTCTGTGTCTATATCAAATACGTTAAAA
>JWHW01025636.1:107336-123586 GCA_000931545.1 Papilio glaucus | reverse complement strand
AAATTGTATTTTGATATTACATACAGACACTTCAATTTTATTTATCTGTATAGATTTAAAAGTACAAAACTGCTTACGTTAAGCATTATAAACTTGAGTATAAAACGAGTAATTGTTATTTATGTCTATTTCAATTCTTTTTTTAATATTATCTTTCTTTTCCGTCTCGTTTCTTCTATATGGTATGTTGTACAATAGAGCTTAAATTAATAAATAAGTACGCAAATATATAATTACCCGGTAATAAGCTGGTAACTTCAGTACTATAACTGAATTGCCAATAATAATCTAGTGTCTAAGCATACACTTGTAGATCGTTGCAGGTTTGCGTCGGCATGCGGTGGCCTTCACGTCACATTCGACACTAGCCCGGCCGACGGCCGAGTGTGTCCGCATTGTCAATTGTGTTATACCTTTATATATATACATATATTTCTTGTAGTTGTCTTGTCCAAACACAATTTAATTTTAATTGAATATATTTTTTTCAAATTTGACACTTAATTTCATTTCAGTTGTGAAATACTACAGAATAAATTGAACATTCAATGTCATTTGATGGTCAGAATTTTTTTTATCTGAAACTCGACATATGTAAGGTCGTTTTATTTATAAAAAGTAAAAAAAACCTGATCAATTAAAGCTTTAGCAACTACAAAAGCTGTAATAAAGGAGCTAAAAGGGGGAAGATAATTTAAAGGTGTTCCTAATATGTCACGTATTCGATCGTGTAATAATTCTCTCCTGAGTGTTTTTGCAGCCAGATGTGATAATTCAGCATTGCACCACTGCATCCAACTGCACAGCAAACTGTAAATCATGTTAAAATGTTCTTGATTTCTAAATAATTTTCCTTCTACTAAAACTACTTTAAGTTATTGTTGTTACTAACAAATATGGATGTTTTCATCTGAAATGAATATTATTATTATTATAAGCAACTACATTTGTAAGACAGAAACATTGTGAGCTTATTCCGAAAACTTATCTTACTAAGGTGATACGTAGGAAGAATTCGGGTTGCATCCGGTTCCAGACCACCCAAACAACTAAACAATTTATCATTCGACTATTGTTGGTAATTAAAAATTGTTCCAATCGGAAACCTACATATATCAAAATATAACACACGCGTAACCAACACCTGTACCTCTGTACATGTGTCAAATATGGTTGTAAAATAAGCTAAAGTGTCAAATCTAGCTTCTTTAGAACATAGAAAATGGAAATTCTAGATTGCCACAAAGGTAGACAGTGCTTATTTATTGAAGTGAAAAATTCCTTAGCCGCGTTGGACGATATTTGGTAGGGGAAAATATGTTCTCGTGAACAACATGGTCAACATGCATCAGCAAAATTGCTTGTTTGAATTTGGAACAGTTTCGACGAACTTTTTTTAACTTATTTTTCTTGTAATGCATTTGAATTTTATTGTAAAGACACACAAGGGTTTATTTTGTTGATTATTTGTTTATTTTTGAACATACAAGTTGCTACTATTGTTGCGCCTTATCACTTGTTTTGAGTTGTCACTTCTGTCAGCTGTATTTTTTTATAATGAACTATGTATAGGAATAATAAAAACTGGCCCATAGGATAAAGGAAAAACTCGACGATCGTGACTTAAAGGCCAGTGTGGCAATTGACCGATGGTGTTTAAAGACGGACGCGGACCGGTTTCCAGTACGAACGACGCTGACTCACCTCGCCTTATGCTTGTTTGTCTACACTAAGCAAAAAGTATTAGTAATATCATATCTGTAGCCATGGTTCAATTGTGTTTTTCTTGAGTAAAATGAGTTTGTATAAATCAAAACCGGCTAGACGCAGTGCGTAGTTACTGCGCAGACTATTCTGTAGACGGATAATGGAAAATTGGCAAGATAGCAGCATAAAAACAAGCACATGTATAGATGAAAATAAATATATGGTTAAGTGGCGTAAACATGCACACTATCGCACGCCTAAAACTTAAGAAGGTTTTAAAAGCACGTCAGCATTTGAGTTACAAAATTGCCACATTGTACAAATTAGTACAAAATAATAATTTAATTAACTTATATATCTTGCATATGTGATGTTACTTAGATCGAGTAGCTTAGTGCTTAAATGTCTGTGCGTTTGTTAAAGATGGCTACTAATACATTAATATGAGAAGGAAATATTGACGCCGACGGCATTCCATTCTACATCAGATGGGCTGTATAAATGATGATATAAATCGAGAACGTGTAAATAGTTTACATTGCAGTTGCATCTTGTATTGCAATTCATGCTGAGTGGCATAGATGGCCTTAAAAAGCTCCATTGCCAGCTTCTACAATTGTATCCTGTAGTCCTAAAGTGAACTAGAGACTTTTATTACAAGTTATTACTTTCTTTTTTAGTGATAAGGAAGTCGTATTGTATTATTTTGCGACTGTCGGCATGATGTCCTGATAAATTAAAGTTGGGTAGTTCCAAACAATGAAGTAAAAAGCGAGCTCCCGAACACTGATACCACTGCTCTTTGTGTCCAGTAGTTTAAAATTACAGAGGATAATGGCGTTAAAAGGGTCAGCTAACTGCACCGGACGAGTGGACGTCAATTTGTTGCAATTGTTTCAAATGAGGATCGTTTACGCTTTGAAATGATTAAATGGTTACCGCCAACGTTGACCGGGAAACGATTAAATATCGAAACTAACAACTGGATGCGTACTAATACTAACCTTCACCGGCTCGCGCGAATTTCTGTGCGCATTCCTTAATCTGTAACCAAAAAGAAAAGAAGCTTTGAAATACAATTTTGGGTTTACACTTTTCAATCAGTTAGACCTGTCGCGACGCAGTTGTTCTACATAAGGTGAGATTTGTTAAGTTATCTTAATTTTATTGATACCCTCGCAAATAGAGGTGGGAAGCAGTCGCTGGTAGACAAATAATAATATTAGGTTTATAATGCAACGGTATATTTTTAGATTATGAAGACTATTTTGCAATAAAATTCTATTTCACTTTCTCAACCATACGAGTAGTATATATATTTTTTTACAGTAGCCCCGTCAAAAGGGGAATTATGTGATTGATTTTATTTAAATGCACTATAAGTAAGTGTAACTTTTTATTTGTAGGATATCAAATATTTAACATACATTAGATTACACATTTTGTAATCTTTTATTTTATAACTAAAATCCGGAGACGAAACTTTTCTACTATCATGATTATTATCTCGGTTGAAATTTAAACTGAGGATCTACGACTAACTAAGCACATACAGTAAAGCAGCCGTCACTCAGTTATAAAGATAAAAAAGCCTACTGGGTATTACGGTCCGACAAACACAAAAACGTTCCACAAACTACACAAGTCATATTATTACGATGATAGCTGTAATTTGGGTAAACTGCTTCATATCATTATTTGTTTAAGCAACAAGTAGATTAACGTAATAACAAAACAGAACCGAGTATGTAGTAAAATAAACACGTTTATAATTGACTTACAAAATTGATTATATTTTTGAAGAGAATATGGGGATGACATACAAGTCATTTAATGTAAGCCTAAAAGAAGTACAACAGGATTTTCTTATCAAAATGTAACTAAAGCTGGATTTCCGTGAACTTCATACTGGATATAAACATGCATATTTCCGGGAGAAAGGCGAGTGCATGAATTCTTGACAGTTTAAGTAGGGAATACCTACGTAGACGTTTTTCCTATGTTTCGAAACGAAAATGCGACTTTGCCTCCAGAAACTTAAAGCAGTAGAAGATTTATAGTTGAAAACAAAGGAGGTGTCAAAAAAGAAAAATGTATAAAACTTAACCATACGCTGACACATTAATTTTATACATCTGTTGGTTCCAGGGTATTTTTAATATTTAAGAAAAATAATGTAAGAAGTCTGCGTCTTAATCCTGGTTCCTCAGGACGATTATATGAAACTGTTTGTTTTATTTCAGCTATTTTTATTATTATTTAAATAAAGAACATGGTAATGAGCATTAAATTTGTTGTTAGTGCTTTTTAAATGTGATGCGAGTACCCAATACAAAGAGCGACCATAGTTTGTACAAAAATGTTCTAAATATAATACTGTTCGTAACATTTTGTTTTGATATCGAGATGCTTCGACTTAAGATCTTTTTATATCATTGCATAAACAAACCGAGGAGACGATATAAGTGTGTGAAAAATTTGTTTATTTATTTTTCATTGCTTTGTTCTTGTGAGCCCATTATTACGCAGTATGATTTAATACAGCTCAATCTTCAATAGACGCAAAATGTTTGTGTCATGTTTTAAAATTAAATTATTCGATTTTCTGGCCAGTATTTTCCTAGTGTCCTTATAACCTCGGAAAACAGCGATTAATATATTCGTCTGTTGGATCTAAAAGACGCGAGAGCTTATGTATTCAGATTGATTATTCTCCATTAACATTAAGTTAAGACTAAAAAGGAAATTCAACTAAAATATCGCGTTTCTGAGTGCCTGGCCAAACTTGAGCGTGAGTTAAATTGAAAATGAAACGTAATACTCATCAAGTTCTACCTAAAATCTGACAAATACGCGATTATTAACATTTTGATCATTCTGATGATGATAGCATTATATTCTATATACTACCCATACAATGCACAATAACATAAATTGTGTATTGACTAGAAAAATGTATGAATGTTATTTTTCCCGTTATTCAGTGACTAATAAGTGAGAGGGGTAGGGGAGGGTCTCCATCAACTTCTTCGTAAATTCAATACTTTCCATGTTTTTTACTAATCATGAGAGCCTTGCTTATTTCGACTTTCACTTTGTATCCGATTTGTGACAAGACATAGTCGCCTTGAGCCCAGGTGTCCACTAGTTGTATCATACATTACTTCAAATTCTTAACGTAAAATTATATAATTAATTCCACTGGATATGGGTGGCGGGGGTCGATCTTCGTGGCGTTCAATGGGAAAGATCTTGGTCCGGCAGTGGACGACTATCGTCTTATAAGAAGAATGTAACAAAACCTGAACCATAAAATGTTCATACTTTTTTATAAAAGTACAGTTCGGTGAGTGGAGTTGTGATTTCGGTATCTTGTTAGGATATTTGTGCGGCAACTTCCAATAACGGCGTGCACTTGTTTTACGATAACGGTTATTTGCACATTACAAACCAACCCCGCACAGTAAATTCGACGACACGTGCCTTTTATACGTGACTTGCTAGTATATATTTCGTAAATATTCCAATGGTTAAACTATAAGAATAAACTAAACTCGAGGAATATTTTTATTAACTGTCAGAAGATTGTGTTCTTTTTTTTTTAAAAGTGTAACTAAAGTTATTTATAAACTATAAACGTGTACACACGTTCCCAAACATCGATCTGGTAAAGAACAAAACTTTCTTGTCGATATGTCACTGATCGTTTGTAAACTTCGTCAGTTTATAATCGGCATATTGTTAACCAACCATTCACAATCATAGGTGTAATTTCTCGAAAATTTATAAATGATCTAGCTGAGCCTGCAAACTTAGAATTAATTTATGTTGTGTTACCTTATTGTTAGCTGTATTAATTTTACATAAATGGCTGTTTGAAGGACACCCGGATCGATTCCCGTCATTGAAGCACCATGAGAAACACATTAGGCACAATACAATGGGCGACGGGGAGTCAATTCGTACTATTTTTATGGTCAAAATAATGTTATATTGTACGTCTTTTGTCTTTTATCGAATTCAGGAGACTGGAGACTCTTCTGGCCTATCGTTAGTGTATTTCTATTTCAAAATAAAAATCTATATATTATGTAATCTCCATACATTTTTGAGTATTCGAAAACGCAAATATTCTTTATCATATACCTTAAGTGCAGGAGCATAGCTTACTTAGTTTATTAGAAGCTATGTTTAAATTAAATAAAGTGATATCAATAAAACGATACAATAATTTAGCGAAGAGAACGTTGAACTCGAGATATCAAGTATCGTGAGTTCTGACTGTAGTAATAAATTACCATTTCTCGTAATCACACGTACAAAAAAATATTCCAATTACATTCGAATAGCGTATGGCTAATAATAAACAGCTTTCTATGAAGCAGAATGGTTTAATTACTTAATTAATTATATCAATTGCCAATTTTAAGCAAATTAAACAGCCCCTTGTACTTTATATCTATAATATCGTGATGTTGATATAATTGTCTTCTGTGGGGGACAACTACAAATTAAAATAGACAGCGCATTTGAATCAAGCCGTAGGGGGATCGTTGTAAACAATTACAAAAGTGAACGTAAGAGATGCCACCGAGGTGTACAAGTATTAATTCATTCCGGGCTATGTCTCAATTTACCTGGGCGTCGCGTTACATTACATCGTCTAACAAAGACAGATGTAATGACATTCGACACATGTTGCGGAAATATACGAAGTACTTAAATGATAAAATTCATAAGATCATTACATTTTCATTCTAAATTGCTGTTAAGTATGATTAAATTTGGACAGACAGTTAGATTCTTTTTTTTAACATATTTTAAAAATTTACTACTCTTGATTAAGACAAAAAAAATATTGCAAAAATTAAATCATGAGAAACGCGAAGCTTAAGATGTCATTTTAATGGAATAACGCTCGTTGTTATACTGTGAAATGTTCACCCTATGAATGTCCGGATGAACTACAGCTTAGAAATTTTAGTCTAGTGTAGTTTTATTTTGTGTGAAAACTGTGAAAGGTGCAAACTAACAGAAATTCTGGAAATTTAAATATTCGAAAGGAAAATTCATTTAAAAAATTCTTGACAAAATCAAAAGTAATGATCGTAAAATTGGAACGTGTTTTGCTTGCAAAGTGCCGTAGTGATGGGAACGATTTCAAGTCTTTTGTATAAAAACTACCAACTCTTTAATTGTTCAATTGAGGTAAAAGGGTTAGCGACAACAATAACAATGCTATATTATTTACCGATTTTTTGAGTGACAGAAGGTTACACGGAAAAGAATGAAGACCCAAGAGAAACATTTCTGATTTTAAAAACACGTTTTTTCATTCTGTTTGGAATCGAAGTCGACGCTTTATAGGATACGGTAATAAAATCAAAACACACCATGACTATAAATAGTGAAAAACCATAAGAAGATTCGCTGTGTTTATAATTGTCTCGTTTATATGTATGTGTATACTGTGCGAGACAAATTAAACTCGTACTTTCGTATCGATCTTATAACATTGTTCTCGCTGTGATAGCTACAATTAGAGTGAGCAATACAGTGATTCATTCAAGTTTGTTTCATGCACCTACAGTGGAAGAAATAATAACAGATCAATTTGTTCGGTTTACTGTACATCGGCGTGAGAAGCACAGACACCGTGTCGCGGAGTGAGCGACCGCGCGCGGGTCAATCGTCGCTCGCTCTCAACTGATTCATTGCGCTATTGCGTAATTTTTGTACTGTAAAAATTAATTATAATTACAAATGAATACATAGTAAAGAACACAAACAGTTTCCATTTAATATTATTACTTTATATTTTAAGTTCTTGTCTTTGATTTTTTATACAAATTAGATCATTTTTCAACATTTGTCAGCATTAAAGCTAATTTAATATCAACACAGATTATATGATGGCGAACAAATAATTTGTGCGTCATAAGTCTTTAATCTTTTGAAAGCTTCGAGTATGATTATAATTATTGTTTGAAAAACGCGCGCACCTTCCTACTGCAACTCATGCAGCAAAAATTCACAAAAAAAGTAAGTAGCGGTCACGCTCATAACCCAGAGGGGTAGGCAGAGATTAGGGATTTTCATTTGGCGCGACCTGGTATACCTCTCGCTTTTTCTACATCCATACATCAACGCATACATGCTCGTCGGTTACGAGTACTCTTCATATCGCTTTTTTTTCTATGTCAGTATGTCACTAATCTGATCGATATGTGTAAGTTCGTTCTCCTTGGAAGTCCCCCGCCAAAGCAGCCACACTTTTGCATCATAAATTTAAAAATATATACACATTAATAAAACAAGAAATGAGTTGTCTTTGGGACAGTCTAGTGTCAGGTAGTTACTGTTACGCTTACATTTTGTTCGGTCTAGCCCACTGCCCGCAAACAAATGAACGTACGATAAAGAACGTCCTAATCATTTTGAATTAAAGGATAAGTTTATTAGGATGTTTGTCAAATATCGATAATCGATATTATTATTTTGCCTCTCTATTCGTTGTAGTGCTGACGAGTGTTATAAACAATGCAGAGCGGACTCGATAGGTCATGTATGGGTCAAGGTTTTAATAGCAGCTGTGTTACGTAAATAATATATGTACATCAAGGTAACGATAACAAAAGGTACCGTTACCTGGTGCAGCCTGATACACATTATGAAATGACTGATCTTAGTAATTTAATTCTATGAAATATAGTACAACTTATTTATTATAGTGGGAAAGAACAGCTCTTTAATAATAAATAATATAGCTCTTAAAGCAAGTACCCTAAAATGGCAATAGTTCGGATGCATCAGTTTAGCTAGCAACAGCAAATGGGAAAGTCTGTGGGGTAAATGTGTGGAGTACTCTCGATCCAAGCAGACTTTACGAAGATGTTTAAGGTATTAAACAGTTTGATTAAATGACGATGATGAATTATTATCCTGTGCAGTTAGTATGCTACTGAATGGCAGAGATAATTTCAATCGTTTGGAAATACTAAATAGACTTTTTCTTATTTAACGTGTCTTGTTGTTCCTTAACATATAAATGTAATATATTTACATGTAAAATATGTTTCAAATATCTATTTAAATGTATGTTGGCCGTAATCAAAATTACAACTGAAAAATTATAAAATTATATATTAATTAACTTTTTAAGTGTATTAAACCTAACTATATACTAATATGTATAAAAATGTCGTCGTAACAAAGTAATCGTCGTATTTGTCATGACCTTTGACGACTATCAAAGCTCTGTTTAAAGTATATCACTATTAGGCCGTATCTTTAGCCACAACATTCAGAATATTATTTTGATTCTTACGTATACTTATTTTATATGATATGTTTGCAAATAATTATTTTGACCTAGTGGAGTTCTAGTAACTTAAATAACCCATACATATCAACGAACGAAAATTGTAACGGTATACAGCTAATGTTATTATAAAAACATTACACGGCTAATATTATTATCATAATATTTTATCAAGGTATATTAAGATTTTGGAATTCGAGGATATATTTTATCCTACAATTTAAACATTATCCATTTAAACTAGTCAATAAAGGACGATACAATTTAAATGCATTTAAAAAACTATTTTCAATGTATTTTGATGCCATTTCTGTTTTCAATTGAGCTCCTCTAATGTAAGGTATTAAAGATGCTGTAAAAATAAATAAAATTTTAAATTATTAATTGAATCATAGTAGGAATTTAACCTGTATCAACAGATGGCGCCACTATATGTTAATTCAGACTGCCTTCATACGAGAAAACTACTAGTTAAATATTATCTAACACGTTTACTATTTTTTTTTAATACTCCTTATGACAGAGGTTTTACGTTCATATTTGTGGCAAATATGTATTTGTGTAATACAAACAGTTGGAGAGAGTCAGTTTAATAGCGTTATGAAGCATTGCAAGCAAGATGAAGACGTATCAGAAATTGTGGTTATACTAGCAATTCTATTTTATAGACTCAATTTAATTACGCTGAAATAACCGCAAAGCTGCAAACTCGGTTTCTTTCTTTTATCCCGAGTTCTTTGTTTATTTGCGTAGAGTATAACAGACGACATGTATCTCAATACGTGTCGTCGGTTATAGTGTTTTATGTGGTTCTAGTTTTTGTTTTAGTATATTATGGAAATAATTTATTAAACCATTTAATTTCATTCCAACAACAGAATGGCGGATTCGAATCTACGACCTCATGTTATTGGCACTTAATATTTGTATTGACAACATGGTCTCGTACTGCAATGGCACTGAATACGTTTAGTTTAAAGACCGTAAAATCCTTTGTTCGTAGCGTTGGAACATTGTTAAAGTCAGAAGTTAAACCTATAGAAGTTTTCACTTCAAAAATCGTACGATGCATATTGCCACTTGGGTCGACATTTAAAATACGGAGCGTGCACAGGCAAAAACTACAATAATATTATGACACAAAACATCTTCATCGAATATTTTCACTATATTAACACACGTATAATTTTAGTTTTTTTATTGTAGCGATATTATATGTGTTTTCTGTCGTGATGGATTGCAGATAGTTACTATATGATGATAGAAAGTGCGGTTCAAACTTGATCATAATAATAACGGTTAGCATTTATGCATATGAGGTCGATACCACAGGCACAATTCCGCTCTTCGTCAATTAATTTTTCAGTTTCCCAACATTAATTTTAATGTAGCAAACATCAAACAATTATCACCTCAACGCTAATAAATATTTTTAAGGGTAAATTGTGAATTGAGTGGCTTGTTTTGTTATCTAATATTCGACTCATACAACTCAAACAATGTAGAATTGTAATGAGGATGACTGTAGTATTTGTAGTTGCGAGGGAACCGCAACATCCTGGTGAATTCGGTCAAACATCTGCGTGTGTCGCAGCCGCGGGGCCATCGGCTAGTTCGCTGAACTGATAGCGACACACCAATTGACCTCTGTTCACTACTCAATGTAAGCTAATTTAAGTTTTAAAATTAAACAAAAAGTTTAAGTAAATTCTTATTAAAACGAAATCAACTAAAATATAGACAATAATATAAGAGTAAAAGTAATAGTACAAGTTTGATTCTAAAATCTGGTACTACGGATTTTATATTTCTCTATATGTTATTAAAAGCTTTAAGATTATTTTACGACGTCTACAAAGAAATATAACAGTGTCCTTCACCTGACTGTTTAGGTATTATAAACTCCCATGTCACTTTCAAAACCGTCTTTGTCTGATTCATTTATTAAACGAAGCAAATGAATAGCTAAGTCTTTCATATAGAGTTTAAAATCGAATGTATGAAGCAAGCGATTGTTCGTTGTAGAAAGTGCAGCACGAACTTGGATCACGGCTAGAATTCTAATTCGACTTGTTCTATGTAAGGACACGTCCCATACGTGGTGGTTATTTTTTTTACATTGTGGCGTACCTCTGCTTCAAAGTAATATATCATTTGACGTTATTATAAACAAATATTAATTCTATACGAATAACTGTTTATTGTGTTCGGGACACTCGTTTGTATATGATAATAAAGAATTTTTCAATGACGTGTTTGTTATATTTCCTTTCAAAAGTTATTTAATTTTTGAAAGGAGATTAGATATATCAAGGTCCAAAGGTATTTTGATGGGCTTATAGTCACTAACTTAATTTGTCAGAAGACGAGCCTACTGCCATAACTACGCCTACGCAAAATACGCGCTAGTCAAGGAGTTGCGAAAAAATAGCCCATGTCACTACTACTACTACTATTACCAATTTAAAAGTATTATTATATATACGCATGACGTTTTTAATTTTAAAATATCGTTGGGTTGACTGAGGCGGAGGACTTGCCACTTCTTTTGAATAGGCTTATACAAATAGAGATGATGAATATTTAAGATTTTATGTTATTTAGTTTAATATGTTGTACATGCAACTGTTGGAACATAGACTCTGCTTATCTCTTTTAAATAATCGTCTATATGGAAACGGCTACACGCTCACAGCCAATATATTTTTATTGAACCTCAAGGAGCGCAGTTATTCGTCCGCAGACAGAGGTTAAATGGCTATAAGCGGATTTCTGCGGCCTACATTTCTCTGGCTTTAGTCAAAACACGGGTGTGGTTAGTGATCACCGTATTTTGGAATTTGTTCGTTTCGACCGTTTTGGTCGAATCTAGTTTTTTTGTGGACATGTTTATATAGTTGAATCGTAATTAGGTTACATATTTTTGTACTCAACTAGTGATATGGTATACTAGTAAAAATATGTTGGGATCTCGATGTGGCTTCCAGTACTATTGGCGTTTACAATTTTACGTTCTATGACTTTTATACTTCAACCGTTCAAATTGACAAAAAATATACGTATCAATAATATGCATGAAATCTATTACCTTTAAACGAGCAAGTCTTGTATATATATATTCCGAATCTCGGCAACGGCTCCAACGAATTTTATGAAATTTCGGATATTTCAGGGTCGATAAATCGATCTACCTAGGATTCGTTTTTATAAAATGTCTTTTTATCCGTGTTTTCAGTTCGGTCTACATAGATAGATAAAGATCATTTAAGCTGTCTAAACTACATAAATGAACAGTACATGTTGTCATATCTTCAAAGTCTTAGTGGTTACGCCAACGATATTTAACATCTAAAAATAATTATTTATACGCAATGTTCAATACTCAATTCGGTGTGAGCAAGTTTAGAAATAAATCACCAACCCAACGTACAACGTCTTGGTAAACCTGTCCTTTATGAAATAGCACACATACTCTATACCAAAGCTTGTAGGAAAATATGTGTGGGAAAACAGAAGTTTTATTAAATTTCTATGCTAAAGCAATAGCAAAGTCAAAGGACATTGGAACGTAAAATGTCTTTGTTGTGGATTCGACGGGGTTTCATGCAGCTAATCAACACGGGGTCTGCACGCGATCGATGAAACTGAATCTTTGAAGTCACGAGATACTCACCTCTTTATTGCATTCGTATTCGCAACAAGGGGAGTATTGTTTTTAAAGCCATTAATATTTAGTGAACTATAAAATCTTAATTATGCAAACTTTCTAAAAATTCAAACAATCGAAACCGAAGAACAGTAACCTAATGGGCAGTGAATGGAACTAAATGTCAGCTTTAGTAACTACTAAAAAAGTAAGCAGGTGCAAACTTAAAAAATAAATTATTTATTCCATGTAATATGTTGAATGGAATTAAGAAAAATATTCAAAGTAAAAAAGGCCGAGAATAATATCGAAGAGGTTTGTATGTTTTCTTTTCATTTGAATGAATTTGGCAAAGGCCAAGGGAAACCTCGTCGGTCCGAGTGCACCGTGGACAGGTACTTGGCTCAATTCCAAAGGTCGTTGTGGTATACTCATTTAAATGTACATTACTTTCGCTAACTGACGACCTTATAACTACAAAAGTGGTAATTGGAATTTGATAGTAATTAAAAGTCTTATATAATTTAATTTAATATCCTTGGCTACGATAGTTGCGTAGTGAGAGTCAGAATCGAGCGCTTGTACATATGACTAGCGCGTTGCTATGGCATATGCGACAAAATACTGTTGGCATGACTACACGCAGCCATGAACTGGACATTTGTGACGTTGGTGTTAATGAGGTGTGGTTTTATTTTTATTCTTCTAAACTCAATCTTGGTGTCAGACGATCTCCTTGTTTTTACATTATATAGCAACGTTTATTTTTTGTATCCATTAACTAATATTATACGAAAAGCAAATACATAAATAATTTATACAAAGTAACAAGACATAATTTTGTCTTATAGAATATGATAACTCGTACCAGTATTATTATATATAGGAAAAATAGACCACTGGAGCTGCTCGATTAACTAATAGGAACGTAGCTTACAAATTTTTATACATAGTATTAAAAAAATAGTGCATAAACGAAGGGTTTAAAGGTAAAAGTTAAAAGTGTTCAGTTATGGTGTCGGAAAGCTGCTTGGCTATGGTATGACAAACTTGTTGTGATGCTTTTAAATATTAATGTAATGACACACGTTGTTTTTCACAAACATGCATGAATGGCGAACATGAATAGTAATAACATTTGCTCAAGGTATGTGGCGGAACGAATGAAAGAGAAACACGCCAGTGTATGTTAGCGTTAAACGTCTTACGAGCTGTTTAACAACACCCGCTCATTTGCTCTACTACGAGGAAGGATTCTTTTAGAAAACTAGTAATATTACTAGGAGATACTACTATTCCTACTTTTATCTCCTCTTACTTCAACTACTTTATGAGATCTAATTAACCTTAGGCAAGTTTAAAACAAAAATCTAAATCCTGTTGATCTTATAAAACAAGTTATCAATCAGATCGCTATATAAATTGACCATTGACTTGATTGACTACTTCGTGATGGGAGACAACCGCAAATCTTAACTATAGGGAGATTTTATAAGGAATGAAACTGCTCATGAAACTTTTAAGTTGTTATAAAGTAGCAAAAATATAAAATCTTCATAAGATTCTGCTCATAACTTTCAAGTTCAATGCTTAATATAAATAACATTCTCAGGTTATGCAGTAAGAGGAAATCTCTTATAATAAGCAAAAAACAATGCCGTTTAGGTTTTACAAGCAAAGTAAATAATTATTACCGAGAAACAATACGGCGATCTGCAAGAAATCCCATTAAAACGAGGACATAACGGCACCGAGCGCCAGGACTGCGGAGACGACATTAACAACATGATTCACAGCGCGTGAATCATTTTTTGGCACAAATTTAAAGGGGAAAGTATTCGCTGCCAGGATAACGATATAATACAACCGTTAATGCATAAGGCGTTCTCGTTTAGAAGATATAATGTATCAACATTGAGTGGTATAATTTTATTGCATGGATGCAAACTATATCCTTTTTTATAGGGTGCATACGGCAAAAGGTCGCCCGACAACCATACTTATAATGTAAAATAAATTAGCACTTTCATGTCTGTAATCCAAAGAAATAGGCAGACATATTCCTATTTTTCCTTCGGCGCAGCCTCGCTACCTTAACTTAGAGAGTAGTATTATTAATAGATAGTTTTTGTATTTCGGTAATTATTAGGTAATTTATGGAATAAGCAACATCATTTCGTCGGCCGAAGTCGAATATCACGAAGAAAAGATAATCTTTAAAAGAAAGGAAATAGGCGCCTTCATATACAGTGGCGATAGAAGTTGATTTATTTATTTATGTCATGATAAGAAATGTATAAATTCCCGTTTGGGATAATCAGTAACAGTGGTGTAAGAAAACAAAAAAAAATGTTGTTCCACTGCAAAACTAACCTGGAAAATTAAAGAGATATAAATTGATAGAAAATTAAATCTACACTGTTACGTTTAAGTTTGTTTTGGTCTATTGCCACATGTGTACCGTACCTAATAAGGACTTAATAAAGTTCCTGAAAAAAAACAGATAAAAGATTTAATACCTACACAGTTTAAATGTAAGTGAGCGTTCATATCAGTGACTTTGCTTTAATAGTGGTCTTGCAAAATATGTGTGACCGGTTTCTGTCACGGAAATTGATAACGCCTTCCAAGGTCCCCACAGCCTAATTCGTACAAACATGTTTTTAATGGTTCACAATGTCTTTTGATAATTATATCTCTTTTGTTAGTGTTGTGATAAATCTGTCTAAAAATTAGAGCAACAGAGTAAAGGCTAATGATTTCAATAAACGACGGATTTGACGAAGGCCTTGCCTTTTACATAAGGTCTAAACGCTAACGGAAATATATATAGGTTTGTTTAATCTATAAAATTTAGACTTTTGCACATTAAATTCAGCCTTTAAAAACAACATTCCGACGTTTCCAAGTCAAAGTTATAGGTAAACGTCCGAATTAGATTTTTAAAATGCTGAATTTGATGTGCAAAAAGTCCGTTTTGACTTGTAAATTCAAAATTGATTTACAAAAGTCCGAAGTTTAAGTTAAAAGGCTATATATTTACATTGTATTCTAGAATTTTCAATTCCTTAAGTTTGCAAGTGGTATATAAAAAATTGTTAACATTTTTGGGTTGATTAGATAAAAAATAATAAATGAGCACACTACTGCGTTTAACTGTCTTTTTAAGTAGATAATACGCATTTCACCGGCACTTCGTGTATTAATTAGGACTTAATCTTAATTACTTGTTTTTAACATATAACCTACTTTACTTTAAGGGTACATATGTACGTAAATGGATAAGACATTTAAAATATTATGTTTTGACCGTCCTACAATCTAAGAAGTGCATTTAACAGTAAATGCCTCTTACCACATGTGAATATGCCTTCATCACTAAGGAATATTTATCGAAAATATCAAGGAAAAAAGAGAAAAGTGTTTTACGTCCGGCCAGAAACTTTTAAAGGCTCAGGTACGAATGGATGATATGCGATGATGATACAAGCAAAAATATATTAACTTTACAGTAACACTTACGCCTGGCACCAAGATGGTTGGTTATTAAAATGAAAATTTCCTGTTTAATTGTCG
>JWHW01025636.1:66492-80526 GCA_000931545.1 Papilio glaucus | reverse complement strand
ATCAATACAAATGGAGGTTTGGTTTGAGCTAAAAAGTGTACACATCAGGTGATCCGCTTGCTCGTTTGCCACCTTCTTCCATAAAAAAGCCAGCTCTCATAACAAAAAGTGAGATGAACCGATTATCAAAATACGAGTTTTGTTTGTAAATAAAATCGACCTGCAAAACGATATTTCAATATATTTTCTGAATTTTACGTATAAAACCACTTATCTACTAATACTTGTTGTAAACACATACATAGGTTACTATACTCTAATAATGTTTCCAGTAGTAGAAGCAAAATGCAGTTCTCAACTATCATTGTCCTGATCTGTGTGATCGCGGCGGTCGCAGCGAGCGTGCACTACGAGCGGCGCGCGGAGGCGGGCGGCCACCGCGACTTCAGCGCATACGACCCGCTCGACAGTGCCTCGGACCTCAAGAGGAGCCCGCGGATGAAGAGAGGACTGCTGTTATTAAAGAAGAAGCTACTACTTGGTATGTCATTTGTTTAGTTAGTATTTATTATACTACCGTTTTTCACTCGCTGCACACTTGATCATAGTAAGGCTAGAGGGGTGAGCATGCTGCGCGCCCGTAACGCCGTTGTCGATAAAAACGAGCGATTCATAAGTCATCGCACCGCACTTACCTATAGCAATAATGGCTAGCACTGCGCTCGTCCATAAGATCATGATTGGGAGAGAGCGAAATACTCTCTGTACTGCTCCCATGTTTTAGGACCCAGTGTGCAGCGAGTGAAAAACAGTGCCACAGTAATAATAATGTGTACATCGATTGAAGACTTAAACGACCTAAGATTTAACTTCCCGAGGAAGACCATGATTAAATATAATTTTGTACAGGTTCAAGCTAGGAGCCTGTCAAACAGTACATGATCAAAACAAAAAATAAGAAACAAAAACATGCTAATCCGACTTAAAAAAGAAGAGGTTTTTTATGTTTTTAACTTCTTGGCTGTGACATTTATTTTCCAGATTGGTCCCATGTAAATTTTATCCTGATCCGATAAATAGTTCCAGAGTTATTCAGGATTTTTGACAATGGAAGTCCGTTTTTTGTAGTTTAACTTTTGTCGCACATAAGATGTAGAAAAATAAATTATTTCAAGCGATGTTTACATCACAATTTTGAATGTTCTAGGTACTACGTAATTTGTCTCTATTTATATTCGTGCAAAAATGATTGTTATTCATATGGCGTGAATTAACCTTTATTATAAATATATTATTTTACAGATTGATCGGAAGAGAGAGAGAGAATGAGTTATTTAAAATGTTTAAACAGTCAGTTCAATAGTTAAATTGTGATGTTAATAAAATATTTTTAAGAAGCAATTCCTTATAAATAACTTTCAAGGTTTGTAAATATACAGAAATGCTAAAAATACAGCTATATAAGCAAATATTTATGGAATTGCACAACTTCGATAGATGTATGTTGCTGTAACTTTCATAATTTGAAAAAAAAAAGACGAAACATGTTATCACGTTTCGTAGATATTTTTTTATATGCGGCATGATATATTTGACATTTACAAACTACGAATAGCAAATTGTCTAAAGTGTATTTGGAAAACTTGAGATTCTCAAGGTGCTGCCAATAGGTCGGCCTAATGGGTGCTACTAAGTGAAAATATTTAAACCTCATATGGTCATTCCAGTTTTGTTTTCTAGGACGATACTGTCGACGAGTCATAGAGTAGCGTATCTTGATTTGCTAATAAGTCATTTAGATTTTAAAAGACCTTGTATTTACCACTGTCCAGGTAGGTAACGCATCTGCAACTCATTAGGTTGTTGCAGATGCTTATGGGTGCGCTACCCACTTAATATTAGGTGAACCGCTTGGTCGTTTAAAAAACAGCATTTCAATTTACAGCCAGAAATAGTATTTCTATTGCAAAATAAAATGTCACAAATTGAAATGATTAATAGGAATTTTTCAAGTAATCAATAGTCTGTTCTTAATAAAATTGATTCTTCGAAATACATTTACATATTGCAAACATTTCAATCGTTAACTAAGAACAATGGACTTAACATAAATGCTATAAAATTATCAAAAAAAAGTACTCACGTTCGTAATCTGTGTAGCTAAGATTTCTATTACAAGGTAATGACACATTTTTTCGCCAACATTAAGGCATACATGCCCTTCGCGGACATGTTAACAGCCGTACTGAGTATTCCACCAATCTAGTCGATGAACTTTATGTCTTTGTTTATTCAATTATAAGGAGTCCTACTAATTTCCAACATTAAATTTACTTCAAGAAAATGTGATAACTTATTCCATAAAAGTATGTTAATAACTGCAGATACCATTTTTACAAAAATGTTATCTTGCTATTTGTCTTTCAAACTAATTTTACTAACCCTTGTTGGCTAAAAACAACCTATTATACTGGTGCACAGTAACTTGACAACTGGGTTCAATGACGTCACTGCGCTGCTTGTACAGTGTACAAAAAATTATAATAAGTTTATGATTGTGACGTTTGCCATGATACTTCATATTCAATTATTTAAAAAAATTTAAATTATTATCAATTTTGTTGACAATTTGCTGATAGTTTATAATACGCCTAGTCCGATTATTAACTGACGATGTTCACAATCGCTCGGTGACATAAATAAGAGCGCGGTCGGGAAGATGAGTATTCCTTTCGAGTCTCATGTATACAACAAAAAAAGTTTATTGTTGTCTGTTTCGTTGATGGCACAATATTGGATTTTGTGTGTAAATCTTTTAAAAGTAGAAGAATGATATCTAATAAATGCGGTTAATGTTGAATACGTGATCCAATGTCACCATTGCAACAGAGACTTTAAATTTATTTTAGCTCTTACCTTATTAAAATAATTAGGCCGTTTATAAGCGAAAGCCATATATCCAAGGTTACTAACGGTTGATGACATTGTCTATTATCAATGGAAAAATATTTCACAATAGGTGAATAATTATTGTAACCTTTGGTTTGTAACACTTATTTTCAAGATTATTTATTGTAGTGGGATTAGAAATCTATGCGATTAAATTGTTTTTAGAAATTGTAAAATATGCCGTATGAAACGTTATGCTATCTATTTAACATTATTTGTTATATGTCGAAACTAACATGGGTACCGATATTTGATGCATTTCTTTTAGAATGACTATTTCGAGTGGTTTGTTGTTGTGAGATTTTAATGAAAAACTGGAGGAGGCCTTTGCTAAAAAGCACTCGGAAAACATAACAAAATAAAAAAAAACTGTATTTAAGTATTATTGGAATTAAAGGTTAATATAAACACTGTTAGTTAAACTTTGTTAAATATTTCTAACATTCAAAAAAAACCCGTAAACCTTTTTTATTGGATAGATAATTATTTGTTGGTAGAAACAAAGGTCAAGCGTATTAACATGCATTGTAAAAGCAACATAATGGTTTTCTGTTTACTTTTTATTGACATATTAAGCGACACGAATAATAAACAATGATTTAAATTTTCTAAAATATGGATAACGTTAATTTAAAGCAAGCCTATAGCTATCTCTTGACGAAGTGAAAGCTTAGATATAATAGTGTGTCACATAATCAGTTTTTTTTGTGTCAGATGTATTGTAGTTTATAGCATTGTATGGCGATAAAGACGTGACGTGTCTTATGAATGGCTTCTCATCGAGTACAGCGCGGTGAGAACTAACAATAATGGACTCCGAGATGAATTGCGTTTGTTTAATGACTAAGATAACAATAATTGTTTATGATGAGTTTGTATTGGGAAATTAATCTCGCATTTACATTGACCAAAGTAAATATTATGCATGGCAACTTTGTATTAGTTTCAACAAGACGGTTTAATGAGAACAAAGATTTAGGTTAGGGCCTTCGACACGTTGTGACCTTGTATCGCCGAAAACGAGCAGATAACGCGCAGAGGTTGCACACATCAAAATCGCCCGTCGTCCACGCACAATAAACGTCGTGTGAAAAGGCCCTTAGTTTAAAAAAAATAAATCACATTTGGTTTGACCGACTTTGCAATAATGTTGGAAAAAAATGTATGGCTTTTAAAAGGACGACTCAAATTGGGAAAGGGTAGCTGTAGCATTTTGAATGAATGAAGAAAAATAACAAAGGCTGAAATAGAATTTTGCATAACCTAGAGTGGTTAGCATTGAGAATGCTAATTGTTTATATGATTTTTTGTAAATTAACTGTTCCAGGTGCATTGGGACTGAAGGCGGCGAAAGTGGGCGCGGTAGGAGCCGGTATCGCCGGCGCGCTCGCGCTCAAAAGCAAAGCGTCAGTACCGCACAGTGAAAAAATTCACATTTACTACAACTAACATCGGCTTCTTATAAACACCACTGTAATTATTAACATTTTCATATATATTTACTTATTTTTATTTATTTAATTTTTATACTTACATCATTTAATGGAGAGTGTATTAAAGTAGTCACAATACAACAGCGCCACTATCAAGAAAATATGTACATATTATAAATAGTCTTAGTCAATCAATAGATTTTTAGTCTTGTAACTTTGTGAAAGTTTTTTTACTTTCACGCTTTAAGGGTCAATATTTTTGTGTTTATTATGTATGAACATGAAACTATTGTGATGTGACTACATTTAAACACTACTAATGGTATTCTTTTCTAATCATTCGGGTACTCAATATTAGATTGTTTATTAGTTTTTTTGTTAATATTTGTTAAGTTTATTTATTCATTCCTAATATTCATTTCATATTTGTTTTCATTAATCACTGCGATACTTCCAGCCATGCTCCTACACGGAACGTAGAAGTTCATAGGTAAGCTAAATTAATGATTTCTATAGTTTAGTTTTTATGTGAAGAACATTGAGATTTTCGATAACTACTACTGTTCACTCAGGAATTTTATTATTAAGAAAAAGATAAAGGTAATATCTCTTTTTGTCTTTATATATAGTAATATATAATGACAAAAAGAGATAATTTATATTTTTAAGTTTTAAATTATAATTAAAAAGTTATTTGCGAGCAAAACATTTCGTAGGTTCAGAGCTCATCACATAAAAATCCAATATTAAAGGTTTCATATGTATAATACATATTTATTTTTATTTATCAATAGCTATATAATTTTGTGCTATATATTTATGGTAGCTTGATAAGGATTTTGGCATTTTTTATCATTACATACTTTAATATTCATACTAAATCGTACTCCTTAGTTATAAATTAACTTACCCGCTATAAAACATGGCTCAGTTGTTAACAGTCTCACTTACGTGCTGAAAGTTAGACGCTCGAATTTCAGAAAGTTTGTGCCTAATTTCTATTATCTGTTTTCCATAATTTCGTTCTTCCTTTCACAATTTATGCATTACGATTTGAACCTTATTAACACGTCGATAATAAGGAATAGACGTGCATGACAACATTTTGTTTTACAAAAAAAATATCTAAACATTGCTTAAACGGGTTCAATATCAATAACGTTACCGAATTAACAACGTTTAAAGACTGTGTACCGAAATTCATTGTCAAAAATAACCACGCAAGTATGTTTCATAACCAAAAAACCAGAGGTTTTTCAAAGACACGGTGTTCGTCACACTTCACTTTGTGATGTACATAAAAATGTGAATTCCTGAAAAATATTGGTACTATCTAGCCAAGAATTTGGCCATTTGGCCAAGGTTTATTTATTATTATTTAGCTATAATCTATTCATCACTACTATTCTAATGATTACTAATGTCTCGACAAACAAAATAATATTATTGTGCAATAAAAGCCATTTCCAAATATGAATGCAGCATTGAAATTTGCACAATACTCACGAGTACTTCAATGGAAAATAGCAATCATTGTATGCAACGATGTCAAGTCATATTGCAAACGGTACCAATGACAGAGGTAGTGGAGATTACGAGTCAACATTCGTGTTTGCTGATTACGCGTCATGGAGCCAGAGTGCGTCGGTTCGTGTTTGTTTTTGCGGCAATCAGACCGGTTTATTATTCATTTCGCTTTACATAATACGACACAAATCGTCCGTGATTTATGAATAATTATTAGATCGACGTCGGTAACATTCCCACTGGAGATATTTGGTAAAACCCAACTTTTATTGCTCCCAAGGAATGCGGATTCCACTGTTGTCGAACTTTGGAAAGTTAACCGAAATAGTTTTATTCCAGACAGGGGACGATTTTATTATAAATGAAAGTTACATATTGCTTTGTATTTTTCATAAAGCACTTAACGAATACCAGTCTTCTAAACATATGCTGAGTTTTTAAAGGGAAAGGTAGCATCTATGGCCATACTACAAAGTTACCATAGCCAGAGGTCTGGTGAAAACAGCTGAAAATTGTTATTCAGAAGGATCGGAATGGTGACAATTAGGAAGACCCAATCTTTAAAACTGCAATAGTGGACTTACTCTTACTTAATTCTCTCAATTAAGAAGTTTAATTATTTTAATAACGTAAGATATCGCTTGGGAACCAATAGTACTTTCAGCTATTCTCTTAGACACATTTTTTTGCTGATTCTGACTGACCATGTGACTAATACATACGCAGTTAGCCTTCGCGTGTACAATTAGCATATTAGGCAAAGTACTTTTTACTTTGATTGATGGTATGTACACGCGTAGTACAATAAACCATGATTCTTCATTTTTAGTACTCGGTATTCACACGTCACGGTTTTCATAATTTTGCCTGGGAAGTTCGTTTACAATAAATTAAATAAAAAAATTAAAGTTATATAGTAAATAGTATGTTAGTAAAAAGACAAGGTGAAACGTGCTCAACATGCGTCAGCAGGACGCGTCATCAACATGCTTATTTGAATTTGGTACAGTTTAGATGAACTTTTTTAAGTGCAAACTTTTTGAACTAATGTCGCGTCTTCCCACCTGCTTTGAGTTTTTCCTTTGTCGACAGACCTTATGGCTTTGTTTATTTATATAAAGGTTTTTTGGAGGCGATAGACTGGATTAATTTACAGTAACAAAGTTGTTATTTTTGTTCAGATACAAAATTTGTTTTGAATTATCTTTAATGCTAATTTTTATTTACAGATGGTCGGGTTAAATATCGAGCCTAGAACTTCGTGGTGCACCACCGTCGTTTAAGATTTAGAGAATTTATTAACTTTTTTTAATATAAAAGTGGGTAAATATAAGCATGTGAGGCTAATGCCAATGATTGTAATTTAGGAAGTCTACCACATTTTGAGGGTTAACGAACTCTTTATTACGACTAATGTTAAATAATTTTCTCGAAATAGTATGCCATACCGAAACTAAAGAAACCCTTAATTTGTGCTAATTACATGTTCGTTTGTTATAATATTTATGACAAAACGAGTGTCTCTAATGCAGTGTGTTGTGTTTTGTTGTTTAATTATATAGATTAAAAATAATTATTTTATTTTCTGATCTCCCATGTCCTTCGTCAACTAAATATAATTTACAGTAAAATAATTATCACGAATGTCTAAATTACTCCAATTGTGGTAAGGTGCCTGTTCCTTTTATTGATAACAAGAATACAAAAAGCAGAAACTCATACAACTTACATCACAATAAAACGCCTGCCACACTATATACTGAACATATCTGATTTTTATAATTTACAAATCCGTTTCCAATATTGACACATAAATGTCCAGTAGATGATATAAAAGGACTAACCTAAAAGAAGACATCGTCATCCATGCCGAGTTCTGCTACGTGATTGCTTCTGTTCTTTCTTATTCTGTGATTCTGTGGTGCGTTGATGCCATGCTGGAGTAGTAGCTTGTTTTGTTAGAAGTTAAAAATTGCAACATGAATAAAAAGTATTGTTTATATTGTCAGCCAAAAACACTACGTATAAATGCATAATATATAGTACTAAAAATTTATTACATTGGCATCATAAAAATAAAATAAACCACTACTAATGCCATAAACAATAAATACAGAATTCTATTCTAATAGACATAAAACAATATGTATACGGTATATACGGTAAATATATTACTATAGTAGATGTACACACATTTATCCTATAAATATGTATATTGTAGTGTATCTGATGTAGAAAGGGAGAAGCATCATGTTATATAAATAAAAACACAAACAGATGAAGATTAAAGGGAAGAAGAAAAGTTGCACTTCGATGACCGTACCATATCAGTACTGATCGTCGCATATTTGTTGTGACATGATAAAGCTGTGTGAAGGTACGCGAGTTTTTAATAGTAACCAAAATAGCAATTTATATGCAATACTAAAAATAATTATGACGAGTTCTCGTTTAAAATTATAATTTTATATTACTTGTTTGTCGAAATTCAAATTTTAACTGCGCCGTAAAATCCCCCAATCCTAGCCATGCTACTAATAAATAATATTGTTACATCATCAAACTATTACATTAACAACGCCTACACAATTATTAGGCAACGAAGAGCCTTTTCTATTATTATAATAGATAATTAGAATATTGGTAGGAGAGCCGTTCGGGGATTTCTGTACATCCTCAACAGCGTCATATTAACATCTCGTGTGTACTTTGCACCCTGTTAAATACCCTACATCAAAAATTATCTATGTAGAGCCACGCGCTTAGCGTAGCCCATTAAATCTGTAAAAAATCATAGACCATCGGACATAGTCGAGCGCGTCAGATAAAGATACGGGTTGTGTAAGTGTGCATTTCAATAATTGGACGATTTGAGCGCGATGCAAAGGAATGCAGAGTTCACGAATTCGTTATATAAAACCGTCACCTAAACATCCTCCAGAGTGGTCAACTTTTAATTTATTTTAAAGGAAATAGTTCTAGGATAACGTGATAAGATAATCGGTCGATTTTAACAAGCTTAAATAATAGAAATCGTAAATAAAGACTGTAGACCCTTTCCCCATAGCTAAAAGTAAAAATGTCATATAAGCTTTTTTGTCCTTTTACCATCTACTCTTCAAAAGTTCGCATGATGCTCGAAGATGTACAAGTTTTGTATTTTCGGCTCCCCCGGTATAAAGCTACGTGACCATTTCGGAACATGAAGTAATGGTAAAGGTAAACACGAAGAAATTTGCAAGTCATCCTTTGAACTAATAAAGTCTTGATTTTAAAGTTCGAATTGATTAACAGATCTCTCACGGTCCGTGGCTCGGGACAGTTCAAGGTTCAACTTTGACGTGTATTAGTAACTTCTTTATGGTATTGGCAATTTTCTATAGTTAACAAGGTTATCTTCAAAATAGAATTCTATTAGTCATGACATTGATTCGACGAGTCATGGATCAGTCGAGATAAAAAAATTGTGATGTTACTGTTTGTTAATAAGTCTTATATAAAGCAAAAATTTGTTATAGGTATAAAGTTTTGGATCAAATTTTGTATTTAGATACGATTGTTGTTTTAAAATATATCTATATAGCTGTCTTTCCGTCCGTGAAAACATGAATATTCAACAAAAAAATTGTAGAGCGCCGTCTTTTGTGCTCCTATTGTTGTCAATGGATGATAACCTACTGGTACCTTAACATTCTTTGAGATGGCGCTATATGAAATTATTCGAATACTACCTAGTCTTGCCAAAAATACTGAAACAAAGAAAATAAATTTTATATTGCAAATAACATCTATTACTTTTACAGTGTGTTGTTGTACATAAATATGAAACAATTTAAAATATAAAAAGCTTATTCGAAGTGGTCTCCATTTGCTGCAATACAGTCCTTTAAACGTTGAGGCCAGTTATCAATAGAAGCACACACTCTTTCCATGGGAAAAGTCTTCACTGCCAACCGTATGGATTGTTTTTTAGAGCAAGCCGTACTCTCTAAAACTGACCATAAATCATAATCCAGCGGGTTAAGATCGGGACAAGACGACGACCAGTCTTCAGCTCTGATGAAGTCCGAAACGTTCGTTTCCAATCCGTTCGTTATTGAACATGGTGTTGTTAAGGGGCTTCACTACCTTCTCAAGAATGGTATCTAGATACACTTGTGCCGATGTTTTGATACCCTTCTCACAGTATGGTTGCCATCACCAAACCATCACTGAAGTCGGATAGTGCCCACGTTGCATTCTGTCTATTAATTGGGAAGCTTCCTTAGAGCTCACAGGCTGCAAGTCCTCGGGAGGTCTCATAGTACCTAATAGTAGCCCTGTACACAAACATTTTACTAATACCAAGCGTATGGAGAGTTTTAAAAATTGCATTTGGCTCCATATCTACTTTGTATAATGCATTCACAGCGATTCGGTTCTCTTTATCACCCCACTCCATTTTAATCTCTCGATTAAAATGGAATCAAATATTGTACGATGTATTGACGCCACAATGAGAAAACTCAATGATCATCATATAAAAATGACAGATTCCAAATTCAAATGTAATATTTTGTTTATATTCAATTGTATATATGGCCAGACTAAGTATATACAAAAGACACCGCAGAGCCAAGTTTGGTCGCCCGCGTACTAAGTCTAATTGATGATCGACGTATGCAATAGATAATTTCTATCACATTGAAAATAGCGAGCAAGAAGCCCACCTGTCATTAATCTATGTATCTACCGTAGTATGTAGAATATAGAAGCAACGGCTTCTATTTTTTCCCCCTTGACTGGGGCGCTGCTAACCTGCTGCTATTAATTTTGCAGCAACCTTGAGTTCTATAATATATATTCGTGCAATAGGTAAAATAATGCGAATAAGTACGAATAATATATATTTACTTTTTTTATAATCCTTCATATATGGAAGAGAAATACCTAATGTGCCGACCCCACATAGGTGGGAAACGGGCAGGGAGATGATGATGCCGAATATTAAGATGTAGACGTTTTATGGGGTCATCTTTCAAAGTTATAAATTCCATATTTTATTCAGTGTTATTTTTTGGCATATCAATGTCATATATTGCTGAAGATATCCTTGGACATACAAAGTATGTATATATAAATTTGGCATGCTGATGAAACGAATGATATTATCATACAAGAGTATAAATGTTTATGTAACTTATCAGGATGGGGAAAACCTACAAGTCATTGACTTTCTGTAGATGAGTATAGGATTTTGATATTTCCAAATCATAATGATTTATTGTATGGGGATTTAATTTAGTTTTTAAATGAGATAAAAAGAGTTTTAATATTTTATCAATTTGAATAATTTGTTTTATATCATGAAGAGGAAAACGTTTAAATAGGGATCTCTTAAATATTTTGTGCTGAAATTACGTGTTTTTTTCTATTTTCTTTGTGTCGAGTCGAGTAACCGTAACCGACGAGCACCTATGCGTAGATGTATGGATATAGAAGAAATGTGAGAGGTGTGCCAGGATGGCGCCAAATGTAGATCCATGCTCTCTGCCTGCCCCGCTGGGTCAGAAGATCTTAGTATTCTTCTAAAGGATAGAATGTAGCCACTTGTTTTTCATAATGCTTTTATTTAATCCTTATTGATTTTTCAGTGGTTTTATCCAAGACGATCAATTAATCACAGTTTAAAGACAATTAAAACTCTTAAAATGAATATTATGTGATACATTCATTTTAAGATTCATTTTTATTTCATATTGTGACGCGAGAACAAGGAAATAAGTTACACGGCTACTGAATGGGTTAAACATTTTTTAGGCAAATCCTGTTCTTGATTATGGTACATACATAAATTAGTTTGTTTATCATACGTAGGAACATTTTGAAGTAGAAGCTTGTGTTTATTATTTTGGAAAATTTTAGGTTAGAATTAACAATGATGTATAATAACGCGTTCGTACAATAGTAGGTGCTGTTATTATTATTCTTCTCCTTTTCAGACTAAAGTCGTTCACTGCTGAACGTAGACCTCTCTCTTTGATCTCCACAAAGATCGGGCCCCTGCCGCCCTCATCGAGTGGACTCCAGCAATTTTGATCAGATCGTCGGATCTTATGGGCCCATTGGTCATCAGTTCTGCGAGCGATGTGTCCGGCCCATTGCTACTTAAGTTTTTTTTTTTATGGTAGAAGGTGGCAAACGAGCAAGCGAATCACCTGATGTTCTGTGAGCGCTACCCATATACATCCTCAACAAGCAAAAGTGTTGCGGATGCGTTGCCTACCTTTAATGGACAAAGGAGTGGATAGACAGGAGAAAGGATATTTCCTTTTCTCCGCCCCCTCTCCCCGTCCAATCCTCTTTCCGATCCTATCCTATTCGTTTAAGGAAAGGGTGGGAAGGGGAAGAGGACAGTAATTAGGCCTCCGGCACCTCACTCATCAGGCGAAACGCAGAGTACTTCTACTTCACGCTAGTTTTCTGTGAGGTCGTGGTATTTCACCGGTCGAGCCGGCCCATTCGTGCAACAGATGTTCTTGTTGCGGGCTTTGAAATTCTTTGTTTTGAAATTCTTCGGACAACGTCGGCCACTTTGATTCTACTGCGGATCACATCATTTCTGATGCGATCACGCAGAGAGAGTCCGATCATTGCTCTCTCCATTACCCTTTTAATGACCTTGACAGTCAAATTGTGCTCGCGGTCAGGGACTAGGTCTCAGTTCCGCAAGTAATCATTGGCAACACACACTGCTCATAGATTTTGTCTTATGACACTGCGCTAGATATTGGGACGAAAGGATATCTCGCAACTTCCCGAACGCTGCACATCCGAGTCCGAGTATGACCGAATTAAAGAGCTTCTGGAGAACCTTAAGAGCCAGTTCTCCCGCTGCGTTCAATAGCTCTGCTGTAATTCCGTCATCACCCGGTGCCTTGTTGCGCTTAATTTGTTATGTGAGAGCCATACTAATCTCGTATAGTGGTCTCGGTATGGTGTTGGGTAAATCGGGCTCTTGGATCTCCTGCCAGATCAATGACGGGTTTTCTGCTTTGCTGTATATAACTGTCCATAGAATCTCTCTACCTCACCCAAGAGCTCTGAAGTGGAAAACAAAGTTCTTCCGTTTTAAGTTTTCAGTTTTGATACCGGCCCTGCCCAAAAGACAGATCTCGGGCAAACACTTTGAAGCTTTTGTTTCGCTCGATAGCCTCTTCGATACGAGTCGTATTAAATTGGCGTATATCGCGTTTAATGAAATCTGTCTATTGAGCTGCCGATACCTCTCCACATCATCAGAAGACTGCAGAGCCATTTTACGTCTTTTTTCTATGAGCTCAAGAGTAATTGCAGATTGGTTTCTTCGACGTGTTCATGTGGCAGGTCTTAAAATAAAAAAACTTTGATCCCACTGCATATATAGCCCTCACAAACCCGTCACTGAGAACATTCATGCTACTCCCCAGGCAATCAAAACGAATCTGGAGTTCGAGCTGAAAGCTTTCGGGATTTTGAATGTGGACGGGTGCTGGGCGGAGCGTAGACCTCATCAGCCGACTTAGCTCAAGCTTTACGTTGATATTCAATGTGCCTCGGACTATTCGGTGATCGCTCTCAGTATTGATCGCTTTGATTTGAATATTTGCTTCTTCGTCGACATGATGAAGTTTATCTCATTTTTGTAGCACCATCGGGACTCAACCAGGTCCACTTCCTCTGCTCTTGCTTCTTGAAGAAGGAGTTCATCAAATCCCTCCTTCTCCATGAAGCTGGCCAGAAGGTGGCCCCGATGGTTCCGGTGTCTACATCCCAACTTGCCCACTTGCAGCTCGTCTCCATACCGCTTTACCAGATTCAGGTTTTGGAACTATGTATGGCTCGTGAAATGAGGATATTACAAAGTTTCATTTTACATTTACCTCGTTGCCGGAGTGTGTTGAAGTCGAAGTAAACCTGTATGACCTTCAGCAAATACTGTTTGGTTAATCTGAGTATAAGGTACGCCACCCTAGTCGACACACTCTCGATCTTAACCACGTTGTTCACGAGTTCACCTTGTTGTGCGCGTGTTCAGTGTTGCCAGGGCCAGTTGTCGTTGGGTGTGGTAGCCGGAACTCTTCCGGGGATTTTTAGCACCCCTGCCCAGCCGTTGCCCTCGCCGCTACCGTAGCCAGGAACGGCGGGGCTGCCGGGTACTGGGGGT
>JWHW01025636.1:33311-66472 GCA_000931545.1 Papilio glaucus | reverse complement strand
GAAAAGTGACGGTTATTTTAGTCTATGCCAGAACAGAGAAAATTATTTTATTTTATTAAAATAATTTGTTTTAATACAGTAATCCAAGACAATATTGATGAAACTTACTGCTTACAAATAAACATTCCATAAAAAAATATAATAACAGAGAAATGTGATAACAGGTTTCATGTATAATTTCTTTGCGCGGAAGGTCATTTTCTTCTTTACTTCTTTTAAAGCAATCATGCAGTATTATAAAAATGTAGTAAGTCATGTTGATAGGGTCATAAAATTTACCGATTTTGAACATAACGAGACAAGTGATTCGGCCATGAAAGCCTTTGCTGTATTGACATTGCGTGACTAGGACGACCACTATGCTTGACGCATGCTTTCTACCTAATGAATAAAATTATTTTACCTTTTTTCCCACTATAATTTTTTCTCTCTTTTTTCACTAATTTCATTGAATTTCTTAATTCCGACATTGAATTATATAATTAATGTTTATGATAAATCATAGTAATATAAAGAAAAACTAATAAATAGAACCTTCATTTTATAAAAATATGAGAAAATTGTTTTCTAAGTACAAACTTAAGACAAGGCTCACGAAGATAGTCGAATAGCAGATTCGAACCCATGACCCTATGTATCGCAGTCCATATTCGAAACTATTAGGATTTTGGTGCTTTAAATACTGATTTCAAAAATTAGTTTAGTTTGTAATAATAGTAAACGGAATTTTGTTTTTTAGTAATTATTTTAAAATCAGGAAAAATAAATATTTAGTTACCTTAGTGTTGAATCTTGTTGCTGCGTCAGGTCATTCACCAGCATGACGATGTGCCAATGCCAAGTTTATATTTGTTCGACGCAAAATGTGTATATACATACATATCTATGAGTACTCCTTATATATATGAGATCAATGGGAATTGATTTAAGGTGTTATTTAATTTCCTTGAAGTGTAGTTTTTTTTCAGCTGTTTAAATAGTATATAATTGTTTTTTTTTTACATAAAAACATAAATTTCCGTTCAGATAAAATAAAAAATGATAAATTATTATTTTATGTAATTATATTTAGTAAGCAAATAAGGGTTATATTACAGTTTTCGTCTGAAAAAGGAAGATGAGTAGAATGAGAGAAGAAGGGGATAGGAAAATAGACATGGGTTGCGACACCTTACTCGACAGACGAAACCTAGCAGTACAAATACCCACTTCCCAGGTTGCCCCTTATACAACAGCCGCGCTCATTCCCGTATAAGCAGGATTCCAAAACTTAAGTGATCAAGAACTGCAGTTGCTCTGGCGGCCTTTAAGCAGGAGCCTAAGAGAGGATCAAACTTACTGGTCTCGTCTTATTATTATGCCATTCTTCGCATACTAAAAATCTATTCCGAAAAAACACGACGCGGAGCGAATCCGGTCCGAGTCGTATAATATAATATTCGGGATGCCTTCTTTTTGTTTTATTTCTAAATAACGTGTTAATGTAATCCTAAGAATCCTATCGTTGTCAACTTCCTTTAGGTATATTGGTACAGTACAATTTACATTTTTGCAAACAACATTTTAGAGCGGTTGTAATGATGTAACATCATCGTAAGAGTCTGTTTGTTTTCATTTTATAACTGGTTTCGTTGATCTTAGAATATAAACATTGTCATAAGGAACAAACATATAGATAGAATAGAAAATTATAAAGTTACAGTCCAAAACCATCCTTGTGGAGTCAAGCAGGGGTCTGTCTGTATAGTTGTCGTTATTTATGTCTACAGGCATTACGTTTCAAATTCAATCTAATTCGATCCATGACATCACCAACTATAATAACGTGTTTTTATTTTGATTTTTAACACACTTATATCACTGATAAACATATTATATGAATTTTAATCGTCTTAAGTTACAGGGCCCTATGTTAATGGAATTATTGTTTATTTAATATAACTGTTGAGGAGGAGCGGTGACAAGACTAGTAGGATACCGGTAATTTTTAAATATTATTATACATAGTCGTATATATCGTCGACCTATAAAAGACACGGACGAGTCTGTCCCGGACAGTCGACCTGTGTCGGTTTGTGACAGTGCTAGGTGTCCGATAATTTAAAGGTAGGCAAATATTTTTTTAATAAATTCGTGACGTTTTTTTTGTAAGTCCTGGTACAGTTTCGGTAATACGCCAAACATAATTCAAATTGAGACTTATACAAACATTTAATATGGTAGAATATTTATTATATTATAGCGTCCATTCTGTTTTTAAGTCATTTGGTTTTAGTTATATTTTAAATAATAGTAAAATGTCAATATAATTTATTAGCCTTCGACTGGTTGGCTTCAACTTTTGACTTATGTTACAGAAAATGAAATTAATCTTGGTAATGTTCTGTGTGGTGGCGGCGTGCGCTCTGTCGCTCGCCGTCGAGCACGGCCCGCTGCTGTCCGCTTTACAACCTCGGGATGAGATGGGGCAACCAACAGATGAAGCACATTTCAGGGATAAGAGACACCTCGGACTTCTTGGTATGTATTGTTTTTATACATTGCTTATGAATCATACATTATTACAGCGCTTGGCGCAGGGAAGTGGCGGATACAAGAGTGTGATTTGTGGGGGCTTATTCCCGATCTTGCAGGGCTTGACCCTTGACAGTAGGTATTATTAGCAAGGCAAAACCTAAAAAGCAGACAACATTTTATATAATTTATATAAGAAATAGATGATGCGGGCTAAAATTTAATTAGAATAATATATTCAAGTTCACTTTAACCTTTGTCACGGAAGAAATCTGGTGATTTTGAGGGGGAGGGGTAGAGGGCTTAGGCTCCCTAGCACACATGGAGCAGCCAACAGAGCAGGGCGCAGACGATTTGGGTAAGATTGCGGGAGTGCACGGGATGAGAGCAGCAAGGAAAAGATTTTTGTGCCAGTGAAACCTACGTACGTCCAGCATTGATGTTGGTTGATGATGATGGTGATAGTTTGGATTTTAATTACCTAACAGTTTCTAATTGAGTATTGATTAAAACGAGATATTATTATATTTAACTTGGGTTTAAGTTATACTAGGTTTAATTGCATTTTGAGTAAGTCCTGTTAACTTTTAAGTCGTTTATTCATGATCATGTTAATTCAAAAACTCTATATCCAGGTACCCCAGTACTTTGTATGCCTGTAAGTTGACTTTTCCCGGTACAGGATGTTTTAAGAAATACATTTTTAATGTAAATTATTTGTAAATTTGCAAAAGACGTAGCTCGTTATGATAATGTGTATTAGGCAATAGGTACAAGAATTTCCAGATGATGATTTTTCAATTTTAAAATATCTACATAATGTATGAATATATTTTTATTTATATGACATAATATTGATTTATTAGAATTAGATTTAACATTACTTGGTCGTTTATTGATAAGAAAATATAACTTAATTATCATATACTTTTTTATTTTCTATATAAAATGCAGATTTTATGAGTTGACATTTAACATTCATAAATATAGCGATTTTTATTTATTACATTTTATAATAATGAGATTATTAAAAACTAAATCATCGCATTCTAAATTAATAGAAAGGAAAGAGAATATGGAGGATGGAAGAGATGTGGATAGCTTGTTTGATACTTAAGCAAACAAAGTTGGTAAGATTAGGCCCTGAGACAGTTCTATTGTATCGAGGTCCAGATCGCTAAAGAAATTTAAAGACAAACACTAAACCAGTCGTCTATATCGACTCAATAATAATATTGAAATTTATTATTGTAGAAAAAAACTAGAAAATTTTGTTTTTATCGCTCTTTGTTATCATATAGCATATTTTATTCATTTCGTTTTTTTTAGATTGGTAAATGATATGATGTCGTGATCATACTGAGTAGACAATAATGTATTATTAATACGGATGTTCTTGTACATATTAAAATTTGTTCGGTAAATTTTGACACGTGAAGCAGCTCCGTCATCAGTGATGTTGATGATTCGGCAGTATGACCTTATATTATGCTGAATTATATATGAATATGAATATTAAAATATGAATAATTAACTAAGTGTAGTGTTTTTATGTTTATATTTTTTTAGATCTTAGATTTAGTTCTAAGTAATTGTTAGTATATGGGGGGAGCCACTGGCCACCGAAATATAGTTATACATTTTAACTAGTTCGGGCCAACGGATCCAATTGGAAATTTGTCAAAAAACATATTTACCTCAATAAATTGATTTGATTTGAATTAAAGTAACATGGCTCGTGGTACAGACTGCGAATCATAAACTCGTTGGTTCGAAACCGATGATTTTGTTTGAGTATAACATATCTATAGTATAAAATAAGTTTTTATATATCGATGAACGATGCAACACGTGTAGATTAAATGAACATCGTTGTTCCTAAAATGAAAAAGGTTCAACAAAAATAAGTGTCTTTTCAAAAGATTCAAAAGGTTGTTTCAATGTTTCAAATTTTGGCCGCTAAGATTTTGGTTCTCCGGACTTGAGGGTGGACAAATAGATTAAATTAGATTAAATTCCCAAAAACTTAAATATAACTTTCAGGTATTGGCGCTCTTGGGGCGGGGGTGTTAGGCGCAGGAGCACTCGGAGTTGGGGCTGGCATTATTGGTGCTAAGGTGCTCGGAGCAGGTGTTGTTGGCGGAGCTCTAGCCTCGGGGGCCCTGTACGGACACGGCAGGAGCTACGGTGGCTACGGCGGTTACTACGGCGGTGGATACTACGGTGGACACGGAGGTTATGGATACGGTGGATACGGCCGGGGATACGGGTAATAATAACTCATATGAGATTTTTAATTATTGCAAAAAGGATAAAAATATTACAAAATACAATTGATGGGAAACACTAAGAAATTATTAAAATTCAATTATCAGTATGACAGTTCAGAATCATAGCCGTAACCAAAAGCTTATTCCAAACCCTGAGGCAGACGCTTCTCTAGACATATAACATTTTAAATAAGGACATTTTAAGTTGTAGTCTTAACAGATGAGCATCTCTGCAATGTAGATATATGGTTGTACTACCCTTCGAGTCATGGGCGGTTAGGGTGGGGGCCCTAGCAAAATGATCCCGGAAGGACGGCATGGCGAGTTCCTGCGTTGCCGTCGCACTGCGAAGACACAAGGGGATTTTCTGTCTATCATGAGTGGTGCAGAAGTTAAGTGCAAAGAGTGTGTTCTTTTAAAGATTCCGGAATCCTCTCTCATCGCACTCGAGGATGCCCACCGAAGGTTTTTGTGGACAAAATCCAACATAATCCTGTTTTCCCCTAGATAACACATCTTTAGATCCCTTCAAATACCGAAAAAAGATATATGGTTCTAGTAGTGAATAAAAGCGAAAAGGATGTGCCCAAACCATACAAAATAGTAATTCGTAATCATTGCCTACTCTCTGAGTCAGGCCGTGTTTTGTAAAGAATATTCTTTGAAATATTTTTACGTCAATTTATAGAATTGCTAAAATTTTTTGTATTTCTATTTCAGATCATACTACCCGTCTTCAGGTTATTACGTTTCCAACCCGTGGTACTACTGAGAGCAACAGCTACTGCTGCTGTCAGAGAATTGTTAATTATTTATAGACAGTGTTGTGAGTGTGTGTAAAAGTAGTGATATGATTTTAAGTGTAAAAATAAACTATGTCCAATAAATTGTAGTTTCATTTAAATTTTCAAAGAGTCAAAAAAGGGCAGATACATCCTCTGTATACCCATAAGGGTACCATAAGGTACGAAAGCCGAAGCGGGGACTTCTGTACATCCACGAGCGCATCAGATTTATTATTTAGGGGTACACTGTTTAGTACCCTACATCAGAAATCAGGCATCTATGTAGATGCTGCGCGCTTAGGGTAGCCCATTTAAATTTGTAAAAAAAATGATCATCGGACATACTCGAACGCGTCGGTTTAATAATCTGACGATTTGAGCGCGATGCAAAGGAGTGCGGTCAATTTTTTTATTTTAAAGGTTATAGTTCAAGGATAACCCTAGAGGAAACCAATGATTTCAACAATCCGAAGTAACAAAAATCGTAATTAAAAACTGTTCCGTTCCCACTGCTAAAAGTAATAATGTCAAATAACCTTTTTTTCTTTTTATTATCTAATCTTCAAAATCCTATAGGTCCCCATGAACTCGCATCGATATACAAGTTTAGCATCGTCGGCTCCCGTGTTATTAAGTATGTAGACATTCAATTCTTGAAAACATGTTTACGAGAACAAAATATGCGGACACTATTATATAAAAATGTCAGTTGAAAACCAACTGATTATAATAATTGTAAAGATGATGCCAGTTAAGAATGAATAATTCACACATTAACTCATAGGAAGCGGCATCTGTTGACTGCTTTGCGAACCTTGACGAGTGTCAAGGAAGACATTAAACACCTTATGTTTTTAAGACATTTATATTTTGCACTTATACCTCCGAGCACCATATCGTTACACTTTTTACAGTGTTAATTATTCGATAATGTTTTAAAAAATTGCACGTTTCGAGTGTTTTATCTTTGTCTTATTTATGTTTTTAGTGTAATGTTAAATAATTCATTGGTCTATTAAAATATATACTATTAAATTGATACATATAAACAAGAATATTTATATAAATTAATATCAATTTGAACGAAAAAAATCAATGGAAGGTGTTACATAAATAAGTCTATCATAAACGGAAACAGATTTAAAATATTTGGATTAATTCGCTCATCATAATCATATAATCATAAGCACCATAAGAAGGCTTAAGTTGGCTCAAGCGGCAATGGAGAGAGCAATGCTAGAAGTCAATGTAGAATGATGTGATCAAAAGCAAAGTAACAAAATTGCCTGAAGAAGTTTTAAACTTAAGCAGCAAAAGTTTCATTATTCGTAAGACGGATGGCCCCGAGAGGTTTTAGAATGGCCGCCATGTACAGAAAGACTTAGCGTAGGTGTGAATGCCTGTAGTACGCTATACTAGTTAGGTCTCGTAGACCCGAAGGTCTCGTCAAGGTTGTAGGAACTAGTTTGTGGTTGTAGGATCCCTACAATTTGAGTGGCGAAGGGTTAATCTTTATGGCGAATCGTGAGGCAAGCCTAGCCAGCAGTGCAGGTCTATTGGCTGACGATGATGATGAGTTAATTGTAAAGACGTGGTAAAGACGTCTACGTCGTGTCGTCTCTCTGCGTATTTTTCCCCCGCAGTTCATGTAGAGCAATGTGATCAGTAGCGACTTCGATGGTTTCATTCTCAATATTTTTTATTTTAATTAGTAAAGGAAGCTCGACTCGTTAATTGGTGCCACGGCGTGGAATGCTGTCAATAATAAAAATAAATTACACCTATTATTCATTATTTTACTGTTCGTTAAGATTTTTTATTGTTTCAATAGATAGCTTATATATTTTTTATTGTAGAAAATAATTACATTGATATTAATCTAACAATTTCGTAAAACAATAATTTGAATTAAAAACAATGATTTTAGAAAAAAGCATTTGTTGCAACTTTAAGGTGTGCTTAAAATAAATGTTATTTTAGGTAAATTGTACATTTGTATTGTAATTGTATACCTTCACAATCGGTTTTAATAATTATTTCACTATATGACATAGCTACATTAGAAATCATGAAATAAAATAATACGTATATGTACGTAAGTAACATTGTAATTTTGGATTTTTTATAATCCTACTAATATTATAAATGCGAAAGTTTGTATGTATGGATGTTAGGATGTTTGTAACTCTTTCACGCAAAAACTACTGAATGTATTTTAATGAAACCTTACAATAATATAGCTTATACATCAGAATAACATATAGGCTATGATTTATAAAGATATTGTGTGAATTGTTCAAAATATAACGATAAGTGTCAAGTCAAGTCAAAAAATTCCGCCATATGCGAGCTATTCTGGTATGCGATGCAAAAAGAGTTACACACATTATGGAAATGTTCACCTTAAATAGTCCTACAAAAAGCCCGCGACAGCATATATCTATATTTTATGGGTAACCCGTTATCGTCAAAATAGTGAACCATCTATTAATTATAGGGCGGAACGAAGTTTGCCGGACCAGTTAGTATGTATAAATTCACCAGGACGATGCCGGGCGTAAACAGCATATTATTATTAAAGAGTTTTTATCTATGTAGCTAATATGATAATACTCTGATAATACTCATAAGTTCTCATCGCATAACCTTGTTTGTGGCCAGGCTTATGTTGTTACTTCGCGCTTGTGTTTATAGCAATATTTATTGCACATAAAATGCGTTAAGCAAGCAAAAATAAAATAAGATATAAGTAACCAAAATAATTAAAGGATGAGATGAGTGCTATACTCTTAAGTTTACAGGCGCGGATTCAGCCCTCACAAAGGTTGTGGTCACAGACCAGGCTCGGCTAAGTGTACTCTGAGTCGGTGTAAGAACTCGCTCGCGATCGATGTAGTGCGTTCCTACAAAAAGGTGTGCAAACGAACCCACCTTTTTTATCGAAACTACTGAAAATATAATAAAAATTCGCAACTTCAAATTATATCAAATTAAATTTAACGCTAGCTATATAAAATCTATAATGGCTAAGTACTTCACTGCATTCCATATCATTGGATATAACATCATCATCCTAACCAACTCAATACATCATTAAAGTGAGAGGTCACAAGTCTATTAAGGTTATGAGCATGCCCCTCGTGCCCACAACGGTGGATCCGCTTACATTTTTTTTCACCAGATTTATAACGCCTAATTTTTGAATGTTGGCTTTTAAAACTTTATATATTTAAAAATGGCTTACAACGTTCCGAAAGTTCAAACATGATTTGCCTTTCTTTGTTTATCCTTTCACCATATCATTCTTAATTTTAATCATAACGTCTTCTTTTAAGCTACACTATTCCTTTCCTATGTATTTTCTAATACTATAATTTTCTTACATAAATCTATAATTCAATTTAGTACGGCATAAAAAAATATATTTCTTAGCTTTTATTTGATCAAGACCTAGATTATATGTACATTGATAAATCACAAGTGGGTTGCCGTGCTAAATGTGGGGCCAACACTTTTAAATCAAACCAAATTAGGTTGAACCCTTGCGAGTTACGCCATTGACCATTGTACTTATTTGCTTTAGGTTGACATACAATACAATGTTAGACTCAACTTCGGCTTGTCGTCCATATAAACATGAACCCTAGAATCGCCAACGGCGAGTTACGCGAGGGTTCAACTTCATTTATTTTCGATTTAACAGTGTTGGCCACAGATTTAGCACGGCAAGCCACTTGTGATTTATTAATGAACATAGTATATAATATGCGTATATGTATGGCTGTAGAAGAAGCGAGCGAGGTGTGCCAGGATCGCGCCAAATGGAAATCCATAATCTCTGCCTACCCCTCTGGGTTACGGCCGTGAGCATATATTTATTTATTTATTTATGTTATCTAACATATATTCTAGGTCCTGATTTAATAACAGATAAGGGTATAAGTTTCTTATGTCGTATCTTAGACCATTTCCTATGGATTAATATATAATGGATTAATACATAATTAATAAATTGTCTTTTCCGCATAGACCTAAATTGATATTAAACATGATAGGCCCATATTATTGTATTAAGTTATCAGGCCGCAGGGATTGCCTCGCAACTTATCCATTATGTAGAACAATATTAGAACTACTTAGAACAGCTTATGGCGATTATAGTCCACTGAAACTATTTTGTATGCGATGCACACATATTCGAATATTATGATGTTGTTTGCTGTAAAAATTTAAAGATAGGGAACGTAGTTTTTATTGCTTTCATCAACCATATCCTAAAACTGAGCGTAAGCTTCTTGAATTAAAATTTTATTTGCTTATAACTGACGAGCAAGCATAGGAACTAAATACAATTTGCTAAGCTTGCTAAGCTACGAGACCTAAGTATTTCATATGACGAATTTAAATCGCGATCTTAGCATATTGGCATTAGAATATCATAATTCAATAGAGCGTTGCTACGCAAACCAAGAAGAGGGTGTATAATTTACGGGATTGAACTAAGCAGGGCTTTTCAATAGTGGATGCTGTAGAACTTTGTGTACCCTTTAGAAAATCAACATTGAAATTTTGGTGAAACAATTGTACAATATTTAATAACGTATTTAGTAGGATATAAATTTAATATACCTATAGCAAAGTTGAAAGCAATATTCAGTTGCGTAAGTTGTATTTGAACTGGGTTATCCCGTACCTGAACCTAGAATTGCAAAAGTCAATATGTCGGCGCCTGTTTGTCCACGGAAGCAATTTATCGTTCCAGCCGCGGTCTGATTACAAATTGCCTCGTATAATGTAGACGGTAGGTAAGGAAAGCATTTGATCGACTGCAAATTTGTCATTAGGTTTATTTTAAACAATTCTGTAGTGAAAGATAATGTTTGAATTTCACTTGTTTTAATATTCATCTTAAAGATTTATAACACGATTTTTTTTAAATTACAGGCGTTTGAGAAAAAAGTGATGCTTACAATATTATAACCATTGATTTATATACAACCAGATATTGCACCCCAATTAAATTCAACATTCAAACATGAAGGTAGATTTTTGCCGAGAATGTATGCCATGCACTGACATATACTTTTTTTTTGCAAGCCAATGTTTAATAATAGCAAAATTTAATCGTCGTAAGGGTATACTCATGTCAAAAATTCGTTTTTCCCCCATCTACCTGATTTACGAAAATAGGGAAGATAACTGAAAAATAATATGCATTCATGTTGTGCGTCGCAAATGTAAACAAAAGTGTACGTAAGGTAAAGTGGTCGAGTGCAGTCGCGTCTGAGGGCTTTTGAAATGAGAGCTCGTATTTGTACAAACGACTGTGTAAACTTGGAATGGAAACATTTTTATGTTTATGTTTAGACGTAGAAAATTTCATAAGTTGTAGATTGTGTGGAAAAATAATACTTAAAAACGTCCGTTCATGTAACTGGCACGAAGCACACAAAAGATTGGAGGCATTTTAAGTCAAAAATAATCCTAATAATAGTATTATAAACACGAAAGTAAGATTGTTTGTTTGTTCCTCCTTCACGCCGTAACGACTCAACCGATTATCATGAAAATATGCACAAACATTGTCACATATTGGTACAGAATAGACATAGAGTAGGTACCCTCTAAATACTAACAACATCACGAGAATAGAATAATATAATATTCGTTTACAATATCGATTGGAATGGTAATATATGGCTGCTATGTTTGGACAGTAACAACTTTTTAACACATTTTAACTATATTTGTAATAAGTTATTATGCGCTTAAATTTAGTAGTAGTAGTAAATTTTACCACGGGCAACAGCGAAACTTTAACATTAATGTACATACATTAATGTTAAAGTTTTGAATAATATCAGCGATTTTGAAAAGCAGCTTATATTATCCCCATCTTCGTAACCAGGGACAATGAAATTGAAAGAAAAATAAAGTAAATGTGACGAATAAAAGAAAACAACACAATAAATTTGAAAGAAAATTCTTAATCTTAATGATTTGTCCATTGAAATTTTTGGAATAAAAGGCAACTGGATATTTCAGCATAAAGGAAAATTTTCCCTCGAAATTTCTTCAAATCAACAAGATTGTGAGATTTTATAGCTTTGTTTTGGAATCTTAATTTTTTTTATAACAACACAATTGTTTAATATTTTACACATAAAAGCGGTAGGTATTTTGTCGATGTGTCACAAGTTATTTTTTGTTTTTGTTTTAAAAGTGTTTATTTTGTCTTAGGTGTGAAAAATAGTGCTAAGTATGAAATACTGTTATAGAAAACTTCAATGCTACTACGATTCCTATATTTAAACGCTCAAAGTAATAAAAACAATAATTAAAAAATTATTTGGTCGAGTTCTGCGGCAAAGCGGAACGTTAATTGCTGTACCAAAAGAAAAAGCACCATCGGATGCCGTAATAGCCGTTAATAACTATAAATCATTTATATCTATAGTAACAAAGTACGAAGAACCTGTATAGAGCACACTTACACGGGTTCTTGGTACTTTGTAGAAGAAACACAGTCATGCCCTTTCTGGGATCATACTTTTACGCTTAAATTTATTAGACGAAATTACTGACTATCATCGCCCAGTAAAGCAAAATCTTATGGAAGATTGTTAAAAGTCGATCAATCTCCTTTTTTCTAAGCTTAACATATGAGAAAGTCATGGGCAGTTTTCGCATTCAAAAATGCAATGAGATGTCTATTTATTAATATGGTTCTAAGACTATTCATTTGTAAATTATTTGTTTGTTCATAAACAAATAGCCGGTAACCCAGAAGGATTTCCACTAGGCACGGTCCAGGCACATCTCTCTCGACCCTTTTACATTCATACATCGACGTAGTACACATCTAATAATACATGCTCGTCGGTTATAGGTACTCGTAATAATGCCTTTCTTCGGTATGTGACTAACATCAATTTGTTAATTTAACGAAATGTGAGAAATATTATACAAATTATGTATTTTATTAAAATTTTTGCTTTTTATCTTTACAATAATCATTTAATATCTAGGTACTTCGACCTACTTGCTCTTTCAACCAAAAATACATGTTGAAAATCATATGACATATAGGTTATTTGGAGCAAATTAAAGTATTATTAAATAAAAGCCATGTGGTATAAGACGCTAGTGTCTTCAAAAGGTGGGACATCAAAGCCCTGCAGGCTTTAGGATTTATGAAGGCTATTAACGTGAGTCCGGTGTAAGTAGTAACAATTCTACTCTAGAGATCATAATCGTGATTATGTATTAAACATGTGGCCAGCAAAATATCAACTCAAATAATAAATAAATTACATGTTTTTGATATAAACACCATAAAAATAAGACGTAATTTCGTAGTTACATAAATCCTTACAGTACTACCACAACTCACTGTGGACTCTGTCGACAATAATTACGAATTTCATACCATTTCCGGTAGCGCTAATAAACTGCATAGAGTACGTATGCGGAATTAAAAGCTAAATAGATCATTTGGCACCGTATCAAGTAAACATGAATTAATCATATCTCTGAATGGATACAGCGGCGTCTCACTGACGTTGGAACAGTTCACAATGGGTGGCGGTGGCAAGTTTATCAATCATCTCCCTTTGCCAGTCTCACTATTTTATATTTAATATTCAACTAGCTGTTGCCCGCGGCTTCGCACGCATTCATTTCTTATCTTCCTCGCTGGAAGTTTTTGTATTTTGATTTCGCTTGTAATAATTTCGAATGTCAAAGTTGTTATTGGTTGCTATGGTAAATTACGTCATGTCATGTAACAAAATGACAAAAGATGTTATTATCTTGGCAAACTATAAAGGTTTTATTTTTTATGGTAGTTTTGAATCGGTATAATTCGTAGGTACCCTACGTCATTTTCTGTATCCCTGCAAATATGTGAATATTTTATAAAGAGTATCTATTTATTTCTTACGTACACTTTATTAAGCACCACAACACATACACGAATACATTATATGTACAAAAATAAATATTTGGTGGGATGTTCTAAGCGAGTAAAAAGAAGAGGGTGAGTCAGATGAGTACATAATAAAAATTAATTAATTTATATAATTTAAGCGAAGCGGTTACAATATATATCACTTAAAATACACATAAAGTTTATACTTTATTTTTTATATTTATATTTATAACGATTAATAAAATAAATATTTATACACAATGCACTTTGTAGTAGAACTAATTTAAAATCAGGTAAAGGTAAAAATAAAAAAGATGAGGCCGAGATTTATTTTTAGGTTTTTTAATTAATTAAGCCTTGAGTCCCTCCAAATCGGGACTTTCTGTTTAGATTGTGTAGTATTACTGACCACAACAACACGGAGATAGATATAGCCTAACTCAATAGATGCAATATAGAAATATTCCTATTTACATTTCCTGCTCACCCAGTTTGGAGCGTGCCTACGCACGTAGTGGCTGCTGCGTTTGTGTGGATCTACAACAGATAAAGACAAAAAAAAACATTACGATTAATTTTTGTTAATAACAATTTACATAATGTGCTAAAGATGAAAGTAACATAAAAGAGTGATTTAAATCTTTGAAAGTCTTTCTTGTTCTGCTGACAATTGAAAGTCGGAAGAAGGCCAAGTAATTGTTCTTCAAGTTGAGGTAAAACAGAATAGGTTCGTTTAAGAAAATAACTTTTTTGTGTACATTTTTAATAATTTTTCGTCTGATTAATAAAAGTATTTCTGTAATAATCTGGTGTTGTAAATTGTATTGTTTCAAGATTAGGGAATTATGCTACGGAGTTTAGGACACCAGTAATACTACACAAAATCACAGAATACTTACGACATAAATTTTCGTCTGGTGAGTACGTCGACCATTCGGATAACGGCAAGATTTTGGTTAGTTTCGCTGCTATTGGCCAAATGACTTCACTGTTACGGGAGATTAAGCGACAGCAAAGCTTCACATGCAGGAGACCCATTGTGGAGTGGGCACATTTCGTCAACGTCATAATTTTTAATAATGGCCACAAAAACCGTTTGACATTGCGCGGTAGTGCTTTTCATTTACTGCGACCGAATTCTCAATATCTTTTAAAAATGATCTAATGATTTCTACTGTAATGAATCCAATCTGCACTCAATTAGGATATAGAGTGAAGATGAAAAAACAAAAAAAAATAACCTCAAAGCACCGATTAAGGCATGAGCTCTGTTCAAATTTAATATTTGTTCAAGCTATTAACAAGACAGTGATAAGGAGAAAAATATTATGCTGATTATTATATACTTTTAAAAGTTGCAGAGATAATAAAAAATCCATGTTGTGCGGAATGCGGGATGAAAAGCCTGTCGTATCTGTAATACGATTATGTGTCGACGGCGCCATCTTAAGCCGGGATAAGCTTGCGCTAATGCTCACCCTTTTGATCATATTGATGCTTAAGACTGTGTTATACTCAAACACGTTCAATTATGCTTTATTTATAAAAATATCTACATCATATTTCCAAAAATATGCACCTGTAATAATATAGAATAATCTTTGTGTGTCATTATTGTAATGTTTTTATTAAAGCTTTTTCTTAGTTTACGTTTTACACAAATGTACATACACATATCTAAATGAACTAAGAGTTTGCCAACATGCCATGGATTTATTACTATGTACTTTAATTTAGATTCAAAGAGGTATTATATTAATTTTGAAAAATATTTTAACGCGATAGCGTGCTCTCTCTCGTAGATATAGATACCAGAATGTCAAATATTTTATTAATTGCCTCTGTTTATACGTTAATATAACATTGGCAGCCTCTGATTAAATTCCAGCGAAGCTATCGAATAACAAGCTCAATATAATAGCTATCCTGAGTATGCTTGATGGTTTGTTTAATTAGCTAAACAAAGGATGCATACACAAAAACCTAACCATTAAAAATTAGCCCTGCAGCGCGGCGGGGATTTATGTTACATACCGACCTAGGAGAGACAGCGTTCTCCCAGAACTGGCTTTACTTGGATAGCCACCATGTTGCCTTCCTTGCTTGCCTTTCAAGATGATCAAGATTCATGGCTCTCTGAAGTTAAAGAATACGATAATTATCATTTTATCGTCCCAAATAATTCTGCTTTGTAACATGAACCCGTGCCATAGATCGATCAAAGTATAAGGTGCACGAGAAAGTGTTTGTTCGTGGTATTACTTCATTATTATGCCAATGTCGTCGCCCAATGAAGGCAAGACAACCTGGAGTAATGAAAACTTATTCCCTTTTATTTTTTTTTAGAAATATCCTCCTTGAAATATTGACTGCAATACACTTCAAACATCAAGTTTTGTAGAACGATGTTTTTTATTAGCACCTATACCTATATGTTAATATGTTACGAGTTTTATATTTGTATTTACTAATTTATATAATGATATCCTCTAATAAGCTATTAATTATTTTACAACAAATGGAGGTATACGCACATCTTCTATATTTCACTTTTTAATCAAAACTATAAATCACAGAACAATTGTGATTGTGGGTGTCTGCATGCGGATAGTTGTAGGGGTAAAAAAGATAGGAAATGTATTTTTCGATAATATGTTATCAATAATTAGAAAAAACCACTGAGTGGCGGGAAGCGGAAGTTTGCAGGTAGTATAATATATAAAATATGCACACATTTACATAAAAATCTTATGACTCGCCTATCGCTGCGTTAATGGTCCAGCCAAATAATATATTTTATTATATAACTTTTGAAGAAGTTCTTTGGTAAGATTTTGTAGCTTTATTAAATCAGGTCAACGAAAACTTCTTCGATAACAGATCGGATTATTTTCGAAACGGTTTTATTAAATTTTTCTGGGCGTAATGCCCGCTTTTATTTCCTAAGAAATTTCATTATTTGGATCCTGGTTTAATAAAAAATATTTTAATGTCGCTGATATTAATATTAATTTAATAAGACTTGCGATTTAAAGTTTACGAGTATATATTATTTAAATAGTTTTTTTTTATAAGGTGGAAAACTAGCAAGGTATCACAACTGTGAAACTGCAGATGCCTTTAAGGAAGGAAATGGAGGAATACGCTCGTTTCGTGGAAAAACTAAGTATTGGTTTATTTGATATATTATTCATGGTTTCAAAGAGATGATCTGTTGTCAACCTTAGCCGAGTTTGGATTAAACAGTGATCTTATACAAGCATTGAAGTCTCTTTATAAAGGTTCTACTGCTTGTGTTAGGATTAACGGGGCCTTCTCAGACTGCTTTAGCATCGATAAAGGTGTAAGACTGGGCTGTGTAGCATCTCCGTGGCTGTTCAATCTCTTTATGGATGATTGTTTCAAAGCTTTGAAAGACGAAGATTGTGGATTAAGAATGGGTGAGCTAGTTGCAAAATGTCTGTTGTACGCATGTTCATTAGAAGGTAAAGGTATGAAGATGAATGTAGATAAGACGCAAGTAATGGTGTTTGAAAGAGAACAGAGTAAGACAGTAATTGATATAATGTTAACGGTACACAAGTGGAACAGGTGGAAGAGTTCGTGTATTCGGGATGTATGTTTAGTAGAGATGGTAGGTATGAAATATGAAAGATTTTGAACGACGAGTGAATGGGGGAAATAAAATGGATGGGGCTATAAGTACAGTACTTAGGAGTCAGAATGTGTTTATTTATTTTTATTCTTAGTTTCTATATTTTTCGAAATCACAGAATACAGGCGTGAAATAGAGGTATTTTTTACTTTAGAAAACTGGCAAATTAGAAGAATTCTGTAACTGTATTCTTTTCGGTTTTATTATTTTCTACATTTCGGGTGAATTATAAGCAACTACTATACCGTCAGTGACATCGATCTAACAAGCGCACTTACACGTGCAGCTGACGGCAAACTTCATTCGCTCGAGCTAATTTTGTGCTAGTAATTAGAATACAGTCTAATTGTTTCCACCTGGAAGTAAACTCTCTGCATAGGGAGAGAGCAAGTCGACGGGCGGTGCTGTTTTCGACACCTAATTAATTAATTTCTATGACGCACTTTGCCACTTATAATCTATGTCCTTCAATTTCGTCTAGTCCCTAACATTTATTAACATGTTGCCTTGTAACACAAGTATTTCAGTTTCTTGTATCGCAACCAGTTTATACGTCAGTGGAAACTCACGGTAAGAATAGCACAATCATGTGATTTATGTGTTATGGTATATGAAATCAATGTATTAAAAGTAGATCCCGGCAGCTTTACGCTTTAGCACCTCTTTTTCCATAATACCGTGTCTTATTTTAACAATTATTTAATTAAATTAATTTTATAAGAAAATAAAGCTTTAATTATTTTATAGCGAAAGACATGTTTGCACTTTGGAGTACAATAAAACTGCAAGTAAAGTCTTACATTGTTTGCAAACAGCATTAAGTAAATGTTGTACGAGTAAAGAATGCGAGTGTCAGGTAAAAATATGGGTGGAACAAAGTCTGCATTGAAATATAGCCTTGTGGATTTATTACAAAGCTGGCGTTTATACACTCAGAACAAATAAATGTACAAAATGTTTGTAGTTTTTAATTCGCGTACTCTCTTATTTTTACTAGTAGTAAAGTAGTAGAGTAAGGTATTTGTTTAGATTTCAAGAATTTTGTTTCTAATTTGGTATAACCTTATTAACGTCACATGTCCTTACTTTGTAATTTCAATTCGTTGGATGTTCTTTATCAACAAGAAAGTGTACATTGAGATTTACCGTCATATATTTCAATTTATTCTGAATAGATTGTTTGAATATTTGGCTTGATCCTGTTTAATTCTTGTACGTACAGTAGCCAAGGGTATTCATCATCATTAATTGGCTTCGTGAGGTCGCCGCCGCCGCCGCCGCCAGCCGCTATATTTCACTACACACTTTAAATATTGTTTACTACATCTGGAATAAATTATAGTCACAGTAGCTATACCAAATGTTGGCAACAACTTCTTAACTTACAAAGTTGTTACGATTGTTACTATGGTTGTTACGAGGTCTCAGCCTGACGATGAAAGACTGAGGTTTTCAGTTTTTTTTTAAATTAATTGATATAATCTCCCTTGATTTCAACGTACTTGGTTCAGCGTTTCTCCAACATCGGATTTTCAGGAAATGGGAGTCTGGAATTTTTCACTTTTCTCTAGTGTCTTTAGGTCTAGTCAGCTCTCGGTATTGGAACTTTTAGGCGTTGACGTTAGGCAATTTTTGTATGGCAAATTTCGCGTCACAAACTAACCTGCAAAGCGTTTCAGCGTTTCTCCAACATCGGATTTTCAGGAAATGGGAGTCTGGAATTTTTCACTTTTCTCTAGTGTCTTTAGGTCTAGTCAGCTCTCGGTATTGGAACTTTTAGGCGTTGACGTTAGGCAATTTTTGTATGGCAAATTTCGCGTCACAAACTAACCTACAAATGTTAATAATAACACATTATAATAATCATCGTTACAATATAGACTTATAGTGAAATGAAAAGCTCTTTATATTTCTGAAATAATAATTGTCACGAGTTTTCGCACATTTATCAGAAACCGCGAAAGTACACGTATAATATTTCTATTTTCACTCTCACCACATTTATGTTTGTTGTATAATATCAAAAAAAACGTAAAAAGGTAAAAAATATATTTAAATTTTACCACATACGAATTATGCAAAAGCGAGTCAATAAAAATACATAGGAAAAAATTAGATCAACATACTCTTCCATTTTTCATTTCTTTCTCGTATTTTCAATTCTTACCCTATTTTGAATAGAATTTGGTTATTGTAACATTCTCACGCTGTTTCCGATGGTAAAATATACAAGAAGGGCTGATTAAAATAAAAAAAAGCAATGCGATTGTGATGTTATGCGATGTACTAAGATAATGTAAAAAAATTATACGTAAGTCATTTTTTATGCAAATTTTCTGGTGAAGTACCTTTTTATTTTCAATTATTATTATTTTGTGCCTCGATCTATCCTACATCTATAATAAAGATTATTTAAATTTCAACAAACTCCTAAATTCAATAAAGCTGATGCCTGTGTGCTACCGCTTGCTTGGGATCCTAAGATTGATAAAATAAGCTCCAACACCAAGACTACAATTGCAAGATCTCAAAATACTGTGAGTTCAATTTACATAGATTTCTGCATAGTTTAGTCATTACTTTTTTATAATGTACTACTTTTTTCAAAAATGTCGAATTTATTTCGTCTACAGTCTTATATGAGATAAGGTACTTTTATTACACTACGCTGTCAGAATATTTTGTTCTTTTGGCTGTAACGAATACCCAAGGGATATTTTGTTAAATGAAGCTACGAGCGGTTTGTTCGTGCGATAAAGGCTTAAATCTCAAATAGCAATTAGTAATTCATGAGTTTCATCAAGTCATAACTTTGTGAGTGGTTGAATAAGAAATGTCCCTAATATTTTTGTTGTTCCACTAAACTAAGGTAACCTTAGGATAAAATAAGTATTTAGACGAGTACTCTTTGTAATACAGTATAAAGGATTATTTTTATCGTTCTGAGAAGTGTACTTTATTTTACTGGTATGAAAGTAATAGTTAAAAGTAAAAATCACCACCGAAAGTTAAAAAATACGTTCTCTCTTTTCTGAATTTGCAGTTTTATTTAAGAAATTCGAAATCCTTGTAAACGTTAAGCTTCTGCTACAATATTATATACGGCAATAGTGTGTCTCTTGGGAGATGCTTTTTGGATTATTCTTTGGTTGCGAATTGGGTCGCGAACACATTATTGTATGTGACTTGTGAGACAACATTTTGAACATAAAAATAAAGGTATATACACGCGGCTTTAGCTTTCATACTTTGTTGAACCCCTAATTTGAATGGATTACACTGCGATCACAGACTATGTACGCGTCAGAACAATGAGTACATTTCTTTTATTTCTTTCGATAACCCACATTTATGTAAAAAATTCTCGGCAGGCAGGCAGGTTGTCAGTGACTTCTAGAATAAGTAAATTTTATTCAAAATATACGAGGCGAGCGAGAACAAGAAACTCAACTACGATACTAACAAAAATTTGACTATGAGAAGACAGGAATGAGCTTTAATGGATTGGATCCCTCCAACGTCTTCTGTTTATAAATACTTTATACTTTTACTTTTCTGTATTGGGTATGTATGGGCGTGTTTTTCCATCAAGGATTCTTTACTATTTGATTCATTTTTTTACTAGCCATCAAACGTTCATGGTAATACTAAGCTGACTGCCAGAGTTAGTATTTGCTATCTTCTTTTTAATGATCTTATTTAGTTCTAAATAAAATGCAATCTTAAGGAACCCACAGTTTCAGAATACAAACCGTTGTTTTTCAAAATCCTTCTACTGGATACTATTCAGCTATACATTAGTATGGCGTGGGGCTTAGTACTAAAAAAATGTGTTAAAAAATGTACTAAAAAAATGTGTTAAATAATAAGCATCTGACTGTAAAACAATACAAAACTGTAAAGTGTCTAAGAGTAAAGGCAATTTGGTGATTCTCCGAAATGTTACTCGATTTGCTAACTAAGTACCATTTACCCATAATTTTATACTCGGTTGAGAACATTACCAAGCATAATGGGAACCGCTTCCTGTAATTTTGTAAAACGTTGTATAGAAAAGAGTCTCGATTTTTCTCTTCAAATACATTTTCGAGGAATTTTACATTTTTAGAAGCAGGTATCTTTTGTGTTACTCATTATTGTTCGTTCGCTCGTCTTGGCCCACAGACATCTACTGGCGGACGTAGGCCTCCCCTATGAAACGAAGCAAGGATCGGTCCCTTGCCGCTCATCCAGCAGAATCTCTCAATCGCATCCAGGTCGTCTATCTTGTGGTATGGCTATGGTATGCCGTCATTTATAAGCGATAACAGCTCAGTCTCGGAGGGTTAGAATTACGATTGGCTCTTTATTGCTTTCCCAGTTTAACAGGAGAATTAGAGGAGAAATGACACTGTTTATTAATACACTATTCAATAGTTATGATTAACTCAATTAAAACATAAGTTTTATAGTGCCAAGTAATATAGTAACACGTTAAACGTCAACATATGTAACGTCAACATATATCATATGACAAAGCACTTTTTCATGCAGATTTATATTATCATATCTATTAAATTAAATTTATGCCGTTAGGAAAGTGTCGATGTAATTGTGTGTTCTGAACACTCTGAACACTTATTCGTAATATCTGTTGGGTATACTCGTGTTAAGTAACGTGTGTGCTAATACATAATATGCTTAGAGAGCTTTTTTTAGTAAGAGAAAGAGGCCTGTTAATATCATTGAATATACCTGCATTGAAATAACGTAATAATAAAATATTTTTAAGTCAGGTTATTTTTAAATAGTCCTTATATTTTGTTTATTAAATACGTTTTTTTTATGGGATAAGGTGATAAACGAGCGAGCGGATCACCTGATGCTAAGTGAACGATACCCATACACATCCGCAACAAGCAAATGTGTTGCAGTTGCGTTGCCTACCTTTAATGGACAGAGGACAGAGGGGCATAAACAGGAATAAGGATATTTCCTTTTCCCCATTAACCCATCCTATCCTGATGAGGAAAGGGTGGGAAGGGGAAGAGGACTGAAATTAGGCCTCCGGCACCTCACTTGGGGTAAGTATATTTTTACATAAAATTAAAATTAACATAAAAAATAATTAAACGTACCACTAAGTTCAGTGGAAATCAACGAGAATACTATTAATAAGTTAAACAATATTTTAATTGAAATTATAATAAAGAAAGGCCTCGGCTATTTGCCAATTCTCTGTTATATGTCGCCCTAAGCAACGCAATTTCCTGAACGAAGGAAGTTATAATATAAGTCTTTATTTACTTAACTAATTAAACACAAATATGTTACATAAACAGAGAGTTGATTGTTATAAGTTACGCTTTATATAAATTGTACTTTTTAACCAATATGTCTTATACTTGTATACGTCACACTGTGTCAACTGGATGGGTATCCAGTTGACACAGTGTGACGTTTTACTTCCCACAGAAAAGCAGTAGTGTTTAAGCATTAGGCAAATAAAATATATAAATTTGTAGATGTCCACAGAAATTGATGGTTATTGTTGTTTAAAGGTTCTGACTTTATTTAGTATACTCATGACCTGTTCACTATTTATTCGAGTACGTACGCACATCATTTCTATCCAATCCAAATATGGGACGCAGAGCACATTTCGAGCCTTATATTTTAAAAGGTTTACATTTTATACAACAAAAAGTCTTACAAGAATAAAACAATGGTAAACAAATTGAAAAGATAGTTGCTTATAATTATTTTGTTTTCTATTTTAATTCGAGATGGTAATGAAGCGCATGAATAACTAAACACTGCCATTGGTTCAAGTGCAGATTTATCGCTTAAATTAATCTCCAGAAGCACATCTAAATATTTATACCATCATTGAATATTCATGGCAATTGTACTTTATAAATCGCAACAGATAACTACAATCTTGTCTTGTACATAATGTAATGTATATTCTGCAAACCTCTAACACTAGTCATTAGAAGAAGAAGAATTTTAACAAGTATTTTTCCCCAATAAATAAAAAAAATATTTAACGTCCATAGTATCTTATTAAAAAGGTCAATGGTTGAAGAATGTTAAGGTGTTGTGATAATGTTTAGACAAAATAAATCTGTACTAATAATATCGATTCATTCGCACGCTCACTTTTTGAAATTTAAATAAAAGGCGCTAAAATTCACACATTCGTTTCTCTTTTTCCTGGAAATTTTAGTAACATGATCTCGTGTATTACTTAGAATTATAGGGCAATGTCAAAAAGTCGTTATTGTCATCTTTTACAAAATCAACCGATGTTATGTTATATTTTTCTATCCCAATGAAAGTATTTTTCGAGATAAAAGTTTCCGTACCCCTGAATAATTTGTGTGCAAAATTTTATGAAATCAAATCAATTGTGAAGACGTTAAAGTTTAGCGAACAAACAAACAATCTTACATTCACATTTAAATTTACATAAAATGGTGGTGAACGTTGATACCATTACTTCATTAGCCTCCGGTTTGCATGATCACGTTCTGTGCAGGTTCCCATGAGCTTGTGAGCTTTATTAGATTCAGAGTTTGCGCTGAAGCGTATGTACGTTACGTAGTGAGGCTTAGACGTGTATGTTCGCTTGGTTTCACATCGTTTGTGTTGTAGGACTTCAAGTGCTATATTGGAGTTGCAAAAGTCAATATGTCAGTGACTGATTGTTCATGAACGCTGTGCAGATACAGTTTGTAATGCGAATTGTATTATCTCTTAGTGTTTGTTGTTTTAGTATCTTAGATAAGGAAAAGTGTGCTTCATCTTCTTGTACTTTTCAATATGTGAGGTTAACGTTTAACTTGACCTTACACATTGACTCTGTTTACTTTTGTTTATTTATACAAAAATTAAATATTTATTTATAAAAGAGGCTATAATGATGCAGCTATTAAGTTGGCGGAGATATCAACCTGACGTGAGTTCATCTATCAAGATTGTATGGCTTATATTAACAAAAAATCATATATTAGGAATGTTATAATAACTGTCTTCATTCCAGCTGAGTTCAAAGATGTGACTCGTATTTTTTGTTTTATATCTAACATAAATTGCCGAAAGTACTGCTAGGTATTTATAAAACATATTAAACACAAATGCAACGACGATTTCAATTTGGAGCAGCTCGTTGCTATTGACGCTTTAATCGAAAAGTTCAATGTTGCGTGACGCGCAGAGTGCCCTTAATGGTTTTACTAAAATTTATTTATCAACTCGTTTACATGCTGTACAACTTTATGTTATATTTTTACTACACGTCCATAGAATATTATACACATACAGGAATATTTTTTAGATTTATTTTATGTATTTCATACGCTAATTCACTAGGAGTTTAGTTACATTACAACAAAGTGATTATAAAATAAATGGGGATTACATGCTTCGAATAAACAGTTTTTTTCAACAATACTTTACTGAATGATAATCCTCTAACGTGTAACCGTAGTAGATTTTGATCGAATCTGCTTAGATTTAGAAAAAATCTTAACGTATTAAATATTTTAAGGTTAAAAATCTTATACCAATTTTGTTAGCAAATGAACTATTATTTCTAAGTAACTCTCTTTTACATGCTGCATAACGACTACAAGATGCAACACAATAAGTTACAACAATTCAATCCCATAAATACTTAAGAAAGCTTAAAACATTTATGTTTACTTTAATCGCATTGTACATTCAAATATACTAAAATCAGCCTGGAGTTCATTAATAAATGGATCAATATCGCCGTCTGGGTTATTTTCGTTATTGTATCGGGAGCATTGAAAACAAATATTGACATAGTACTAATAATTTTCAGAGGGTTGTAGTATTAGCATAAATCCGTAAACATTTTAAGGTATTAAGCGTAAAAACGTTGATAAAGTATACCACGTATACTCATGTACGAGATTAAACTTACTAAATTAAGATTATGTAATTTCTTGGATTCTCAGAAACGATTATCGCACATATAATACTGGCTTTGGCATTTTGCCAAGTTAAATTGAATACGGAAACTGAAGCTTAGACTTAAGATAAATCGATTTGTTCCCTCAGAGGTAAATGTATTGTAGAGATTCTTATAATATATTTCACTTGTTATCCCTGTTTACCCTCATAGTGTTACACATAACTCTACAATAAATACCTCTACTTTATTCTTATGAAAACTTCTTTAGCCGCGTTAGAAGATGTTTGGTACGGGAAAATCTTATAGGTTCGAGTGAACAACATGCTCAACATGCAATTGCGTCAGCAACAATCTTATTTGCATTTGGAACAAACTTTTTTTCATATATTTTTCGTGTAATCAATGTAGAATTTTATTGTTAACTAGCTGTTTCCGCGACTTCGTCCGCGTTCAATCCAATAAAAATGTGTTTTTATCGCGCACTATTATTAAAAACTTTATTTTTATTTAGTTGCTGTGCATTATCATCAACGGCGACGCATGATTTTATTCACAATTCCGTAGATTATTTACTTGATTGCGTTGAACCTCGATTCTTTTGTGCAAATTAAATTCTTAATCATGTCACCTTTCACACAATCCGTCCATCTCTTCTTAGGCCTGCGCCTACCGACATACCCCTCGACACTCAGAACTAAAACTCTACTTGTTGCCACATTGTTTCCTCATCATAACATGCCCATACAATGCTAACCTTTCGCTTCTTAAAATGTCTATCATAGGTACTACTTTTACGCTTCCCTTAATATACTCGTTTCGTACCTTATTCGTTCCTGTTAACCATTTATCACATTTTCCTTATAAGTACCATAAATCGTCATATACGTTTAGTATAGAAATTTTATTTTGATATTACAAATAGACACTTACATTTAATTTATTTATTTATAGTACATAAGATGATCGCTGAAAGCGGCGTATAGTGGCATAACATGAGAACTAAATTGTTACTTCGTAGCCAGAATAAACGAACGCCAGAAAAAACGAAATACGTTAGTAGAATCCAGTAAAGAGCGTCTACTTTAAGTCGGGGATTTTTAAAATTATTCTCCATTATGTATATTTTTTGTTGTATGTTAATTAACATCGTGAGTTGCGTCAAAAATTTTAAATTTTGTTTTTATTTTAAATTAAATGTCGTTATATAAGTATCTATCGATATTTATAGATATATAAATAAAATATAATCAAATATTTCTCATGGGAACCGTACATTTTTCCGGGTATGAAAGTAGCTATGTGCTATTCCAGACTATAATCTTTCTTTGTGCCAAATTTTATCCAAATTTGTTACGCCGTTTCGGCGTAAAACAAACATCCATACATCCAAACTTTCGCATTTATATTATAAGTAAGATTGGGGTTTATTTTTGAGGATTATTTATTTATTTTGAACTATTGTCGCGCATTCCCACTTGTTTTGAGTTTTCACTTCTGTCGCCAGTCCTTATAACAGCGTGAGTTTTTTTTTATTTTCTTTAGTCTTGACTCTATAATCAAGACTTAAATGTAAAAAATACACCTTGTTTGTTAATCTCACAGAAAGTGCGCGCCAAACTGTCAGAGTTTAACATAACACAATTAAAAGTTTCTCAATTAATTCACTGGCGACATGAGGCGCTGCAGGCAACTTGTCACCTTTAACACGTTTCAACTGATTAGAATATTTAACTAACTTTCGTTAATATAATGGTAGTAGATTTTAATAGTAATATTATCTCAGGTCGCATCCCACAAGATGGACCAATGACCTCGCCGGCGAGAACGGTGTGTGATTTGGCTGCGAAGTTGTTTTATCGTAGCCTGTGCGATAGTTATTGCATCGTCTCCATCTTCATCGTCTTCTATAGTCGTGGCGGGACGTACCGAGCACGATTGGTTTGTTGGGCTATGGTAGGCAGCTCTAAGTCCGCGTGTAACTCGACGTTGCGCACGAACTCAAACCAACTCAGTCCACTGGACGAGGTCGGCACGTTACTATTTTGTGGCAGCTAAAAAGGGATCACTCACTTTACTCATTCATATAAGTCTTTCTGTCATGGAATGGTGAACGAAGTTGAAACGGCAGATTTTTTTATATATTATACTACAGTTATCTTGTAAATCTAATTTCCATTCTTAGCATATAAAAGTCATTGAATAAGGTTCAAGAAAAATGTCTTATATTTGATAATAATTCTAAATCCGTGGTTCTAATTCCGTTAGCGTCAGTTTAAATTTCCAGCTCGTTACAAATCCAATGCAATCACCTCGTGTAATTTATATCTTAAGACACTTTTATGTATTCTCATTTCTTGTGGAATCAGGTGCGGGCACTGGGATACCATTACGCCTCGGCTAACTTTATGTAGTATATTTGCATAATTCATATTATAAATGAAAATAATGAATTTATAAAAGACTAATTGTTGCCGGCGGCTTAGCATGCATTCGTTTCTCATTTTCCTCGCTGATTTTTTTATGTAATTACCCAAAAAATTTCTAGTAATAAATATAGCCCTAAATAACAAATTATTCAGGGAAAATGTTTAAATTTATTTTTAATTTTTAAGCTGATGATTTATAACATTACTAAAGTTGAGATAAAGTACTATATTAGTTTACAGTATCAGTGATTCTCTATCGCGTTCTCTATCGATACAGTCGTGTTGTTTTTTTTTAAATAAAGCTCATTTTTTCAAAATTGTGTAGTAAAAAAATCGATTTACTGTATTCACTTACGTATTAATGTGTAGTCACTTTTCACCTAGGACGTGACATGGAATATTAATATAACCTCGCCGCGTCTTTACCGCACGCACGAGGCATGGTGACAGGGCGATGACTACATAAATTAGCTGCTGAGAAGTGTACCGGATGTGTCTCTCCTTTTTAAAATGGGGATATATAGTATAAGAAAACACTGGTTGGCTGATGTATCAACACACAGGAAAAACGACTGGGCCTAGAGATTTAAAATTTCTTTTTCTAGATTATAGGCGAGCACTTAAAAAAGGATTTTCCAAAATTCATCCCCTAAAGTTCTAGGGAAGAATGTTTATGTTGTTTTGTTTGTGTTGTTGACCTCAGATCTATATGATCAATTATATTCGGCATGAATAAATAATCTAATAATCGCCATTCGGAATATTGCTTTAGAAGTAGATGGACGATGAGGCCATTTTTTTTATAATGTCAGCCACGTACAGTACGAGGGCGTGGGTAAGGTCTCACACAATTTGGTACGACGATCTGGACAATCAATGGATCCTACTTGGCTGTTTATTATATTGATAAGAATTGAGAATAAATTAAAATATTACAAACGTAATAATTTAAATGACTAGTGTTTATTAACAATACAACATGATTTAATTAACTAACAAACCATTATTTGTTCTGTTGACGCTTCCGCAGGCGACTGAATCACGGAACACAATGTTTGCTGTCTTTCGCTCCCTTCTCGATGAGCAGATTCTCCTATTATTTATAATGAAAGCTACGCGTGACCTTAAAACGTAAAATATACAACATGTAAACACCCATATTTTTATTTTAGCTGTTGCTCGCGACTTCGCACGCATTCGTTTTTTATCTCCCGCGCCGGAAATTGTTGTTTGAAAAAATTGGAAAATGTGGTCGTTATTGCCATGGTAACATATGTTATGTCATGGATCAGAATTTTAAAAATATGTTATTGTCTTGTCATAGATGACTATGTCAACTTATATTTAAGGTTTGATGTTCCTATCCCTTGAGATGATTTTTTTTTCGGGATGAACGGTAGAGTATCTCATTTTCTGTATCAATTTCATCATGATCGGTTGAGTCGTTAAGGAGTTGAAGCGTAACAAACTGCGTTGTGGTCAGGTATCCTATCAGTATGATAGTACGTACTATAAGCTTAGAAAGTTGCTTATTAAATAGTAATATTAATTTTAAGTGCAGCCACGACACGTTCTCAATATGGTTAGAGAAAAATATAATGTGAAAAAGAGGTGCATGTCCTCTGCGAGAATTCAAAGCGTAATTGCTTACTAAATGTGCTGGGGAGTGCGGCGCTTTGATGTCGGCTGTTAATTAAAGTCACTAACACCCTTGCACATAAATTTGTGTCGAGCTGACGATATATGAAGGACGGTGGTGACGTATCAGTAAATAAAAAATAACGTATGGTATTGTATCAAATTAAATAAATTAAAAACTATATATAAACTATTTTTTTACATTGTCCCATATTATATACAGACTGCCTGAAAAATTTGCCTGCGACAGATTGCTTGCAAACCAGAGAGCCGATGAGGCTAAAGGTTTTGGAATGACCAAGCAGCATATGAAGGCCTCCCAAGAGGTTGAGCAAGTTTACTGAAGAGGGTGGCAAGTGAACCATCTTAGTGGCTATTTATGGCGATGCCTACGTTCAGCAGCGGACGTCTGTTGGACGAGAAAATAAACTCTATTAAATAACATGGAAAAATTCATCTATCGTAGAAATTAAATTGTTTTGAATAAGACTCCCAAAACATTTTAACGCATGCTTCGTTAGATGAGGAAGGCAGATTCCTTTTAAAGAAAACTATTGCTTGTTTTATTTTTATTCCCAAGGAGGGTTGACGTCAGGCAGCCGGCCGTAAAATCTTTTGTCAAAATCTGTAGAGTATGGACACACCGTGGAAGTCACACCGTGTCGACCCCATATAACGTGTAAAAAGGGCAGGGAGATGATGATTGCTGTATTAAAATTTATAATTATTTAACTGACCGATTACAGCTTGTTCCGAAAACTTTTTCAGAAAGTATTAACATACACAATTTTATCCAAGGATGTAAATTGTCTCGTCTTGGTAGTTTTACCGTGATTGTATAATTAATTTCATTTTCATTCGTGTTTTTTTTTAGTTCGATATCTGATATTGTTTTCTCTTTCACTAAAATGCTAACGTAGTAGGTATCTAGTTATGATATAACCAGTTTCTTGTTCCTGCAACTTACAAACTTGCAAACTAAGACACCTTCCGTGGATAGAAGAGACAAAGCTAACGATGTAGCAAGAATATTAAATGTGTTTTCAAACTTCTCCCAGCGAACTAGTGACACAAGGAAGTGTAGGGGGTATCAAACATCGAAAACTTATGCCGTGGTAGATCTAAAGAAATTGCACAAAGTGCACAGAGTAATGATGTCTCAACTCATATTTGCAACAGTAACAAATAGTTAAATATTTCTTCTACTGGTTTCTTTAATTATTATTGTTTAAGAATAAAAGATGGTTGAATTACTTTATAGGTATACAGTGCTAGGTAAAACTCATCGCGTTTAGGTCATATTAGAGTCAGCAAATATTTCTGTGTTTAAATTTCAAGGGCTCTCTTAGGCAAGGAAAAACTAAGCCAATGACACGTACCACTTCGTGTTTCAGTTGATTTAAGTATTAATGATACTTAAACTAAGCTAAGCTAAGCTACACTAAGCCACTTAAGTAGCTTCGTATTCCTGAAATATGTTCTTTACAACAGATGAATACCATGGTTGCCTGTTTAGTCAATAAAATGAATCAAAAACTTCGCCAAAGATAACCTCTCAAGCCTCTGCATACCTTTTGTGTCCATGAACATTTATATTGGACAGAGTAAGGAACTCAATTATGCGGAATTTCACCGGTGTACTACGTTATTGAAGAAATGCGATAAACTGAATCAATAACTGGCTATTACCAAAGTCAGGATAAAAAGCAAAAGGAAGTGCGAGATAATATAAATTTATATACCAATATACTCCTGAATGAAATACATAATATAAACAATATACACTCTTCCAGGTTAACTAGAGCAAAGAAAAATATTTCTCAAGGGAACTGGATTACCATAATGTTGTGGCGTAATTTTCATTTGCTTAAATTGAATATGTAACGAGAAGCAGTACTACGCTCGGTAGGTTTTGCATGCTGTTATTGCTCAAGTCTTGTTAAAACATTATTTAAATCAAATGTAAATTGTCACAGAGGCGACAAGATAGAATTTAAACTGTTTTCACACAAACACGTAAAACAATATCTTTGTCGAGTAATTGAGTCAGAGCTTTTGTTTATGTATTGTACTGAGTATATTTGCTCAATATTTTTGTATTCAATAAATGCATTTTAACATACAAACTAGCGACCCGACCTGGCTTCGCACGGGTAGTTCCTCTATACAAACGTTCATTTTTTGTATAAGAGCAAGGGGCAAATGAGCGGCGGGAACACCAAGGTGCTCAACGACGCCCATGGACACGTGCAACACCAGAGGAACTGCAGATGCGTGGCCGGCCTTTAAGAAAGAGATGGGCTCGCGTCTTGAAGGACCCGAAGTCGTACTGCTTTGGAAATACCGCCGAGGACAGACCGTTCCACAACGCGGCTGTACGTGGGAGGAAATTTCACGAAAACCACTGTTGAGCAATGCCAACCATCCAGGTGGTGTGGATGGTACCTGGCGGTCTTTAGTGTCGTCGTAAAAAATGAAGAGGGAACTGACGTCCCTCCGCAAGGTCAGAGTATCAAGCGGATCGGAAAGAGCTCGGTCGTTGACGATTCGAGTCGCTCGCCGTTGTATGCGGTCGAAAGAAGATGGAATAAATGGAAGAAACTGGTATTGGGGTGCTCCCGCCCAGAGATGCGAGCAGTATTCCATGTGGGGCCGAAATACGCCTTGTATAATTGAAGGTGGTGGCCCGGCTGGAAATACTACTTCGCTCTACTGAGTACACCCAGCTTTTTAGAGGCCAACTTGGCTTTGTCTTCCAAGTGACCGCGAAACTGAACATCACTCGATATATCCACGCCGAGAATACCGATACTGGCAGTGGCAACCAGGGGAGTGCCCTCGAAACGAAGATTCACGACAAAGGATTGTTTTTTAGCGGTAATAGCGCAGACTTGCGTGTTATTGGGAGTGAAATCAACAAGATTTTGTCGACCCCAATTCGAGACTTCACCTAATAGGCAGTAGCCCGAGAAACGTTAGCGCGGGCCATGCTTGTAGCTGCTAATTTGCAGGATTGACCAAACTAGGGCCGAGAGCTGCCCCCGATAGGCACGACAGAGAACGGAATAAATGTTTCCATTCCCTGAAGCACCACGTCGGCGCCAGAATCGGCAACGGCGTCGGGATCGTCCAGCTTGAAGCAAGCTTGCTCCCATGGGTAGGATGCAAAAAAGGACCGCATCTCATCCCAGTCTGCGGACTTGTAGTGCCACACTCGCGGTGGCCATTCGGTTTGAACCATGGGCGATGCAAGATTGGCACTTTTGTCTGGATCAGATAGTGGTCCGACGAGCCCAAGGGGGCGTCTATGGAAACCGAGTAGCTGTCCGGATGTGAGGTCAGCAGAAGGTCCAACAGGGAAGGTGTATGGTCTTCCACATCTGGCATCCGCGTGGGCTTTGTAACCAGTTGCGTCAGATCATATGACAAGGCAAAGTCATGGACAGATCTCCCCGCGTGATCGGTGGTACGTGAGCCAAGCCAATCGGCGTGTAGGGCATTGAAATCGCTAAGTACCACGATCTCCGCGGATGGGATCTGTTCCAGAACGGAATCTGTAGCCGTTTGGACTTGCTTCATGAGTCGGTCTATTTCGGCATAACCGCTATGGGACCTATAGAGGCACGCGTAGACTCACGGATAAGGGACCTAGAAGAAGGCTGAGGCGACGAGAGCAGATATCCTGTTTGACGTACACGCACACCCCGGCCCGGGGCAAAAACGAATGCTCTAATTTGTATCCCGGCAGGATAGTTACGGTGCGTCCGCCGGAGACGATATCTGCGTCTCGGTGAGGAAAAGCAACTCGGGCTTAGCCGTCCGTAGATGGAAATGGACGGCCTCCAAGTTAGAGTGGATTCCCCTAATATTACAGAGGTCCACGGCGAGAGTGGTAAGATGCCACGAGATGTTTTCTCCGTTTGCCCCGAGCGTCAGCAAAGAGCGGGATGGTGCCCCCCCAGAATACGCAGGGCGGCCCTCGCGCCTGCGCCCAGACTCCAAGCGGGAGTTCAGGCGTAAAC
>JWHW01025636.1:0-12416 GCA_000931545.1 Papilio glaucus | reverse complement strand
TTATTTCTTTGTATTGTTATTATTATTCAAATTATGTATAGCATCGTATTAGAATCATTTCTGTAATGGTGTTATATGGTTGTAAATAAATAAAGAAATAAAATAAAATAAGACGAAAGTAATGGTGTTTGAAAGAGAACAAAGTAAGACTATAATTAAAATAAATGTTAATGGTAAAGAAGTTGAACAGGTGGAAGAGTTCGTATATTTGGGATGTATGTTTAGGTGAGATGGTAGGCACGTTAAAGATTTTGAACGACGAGTGAATGCGGGAAATAAAATGAATGGGGCTATAGGTATAGCAGTGAGAAGTCATAATGTGTCTATGAAGGCTCGTCTGGCGATACTGTACTAGTCCCCACTTTAATGTATGGAAGTGAGAGCTGGGATTTGTAGGAAAAGCATATTAGTAGAGTTAATGCCGTTGAGATGTGATCCTTAAGAAGTATGTGAGGCGTGACATTGAATGATAATTTGAAAAATAGCGTTATAAGGAAAAAGTTGAAAGAATGAACGAAGAGAGCATAACGCAACAAATTTATATTGCAAAAGTGAGTTGGTAGAACCCGTAAAAGAACTTATATCGATCTGGTTAGTGGTTTACTAAAAAGGGCGATATAAGGAGCACCCATAACCGAAGAGCATGAATGCGTAGATGTATGAATGTGGAAGAAGTGAGAGATGTGTGTCAGGATCGCGCCAAATGGAAATCCATGATCTCTGCTTACCCCTCTGAGTTATGGGCGTGAGCGCATATTTATAAAAAAATAAATTCTAATCTGTATATAAGCCACAATAATATATTAAATGACCTGTAGGTATTTGTGGCCGCAGGCAGCTGAATTTTCGAGATAAACGTGTCAATATGGGTATGAAATAAATGCAGTTTATTTTTTAAAATGTAACTATTTTACGGCGCTCCAGATTTTCGGGAATAATCTATTCCTATTTTTCCTTTTAAGTGAGAATAATGCTGATAGTCCTAAATTTAAAGTCCAAGCAAAATCCATTCATACGTTATATGTACTTTCTCTAATGTCCGTGTTCTAATACAAAGATCTATTCTAGACAATCATACGAAAAGACAGACATCGTAGAAAAAGCCTTTGATCGTTATTTTCATAAGCCACAAGGGCGGCTGCGACCCCAGATGTAGGCAGCGGTGGAGAGATGGCGGGTGAAGGCCAGCATGTCGAGGTGAGCGGTGCCACGAGGGCGGAGGCTGCGTTAGTTTGGAAATACGCTGTCGCATAGAACAGGCAAGAAATGCATTTTCAAAATTAAAAAAGGTTGTCTGTGACCGAAATATTAAAATATCCCTTCGCATATGGATAGCGTATTCTCAGTGTTACTCAATGGGGTAGAAGCCTGGACATTGACTCAAACAATAAGCAATAAGCTGGAAGCGTTCGAATTTTTTATTGATGTCTGGGTAAATCTTCAGATGAAACTCTGGAAGTGTTAAATTTCTGAAAGAGGTGTTATATCGGTGTAAATTTCCAAAAAAAAGTATTTGTATTTGTAAGGTAACGAAAATGCTTCTAAATAATCAATAGCAAATACCATACTTCTATTTGCGCTCATCTCACAATTTGCACATCATATTGGCTTTTGGATTACGAGTGTGTTATATGGTATAATTTAAAAAAAATAAGCGAACTAAAAATTTTAAAAATAAAAAGAGCTTCGAGCGGATTAGATCGACATAACCCCCTCAAGTACGTACGATTTATGAGAGCTATTAACGTGAGGATGGTATTAGCCGCTTCGAGCGAGCGGAGGCCAGCTTCATTTTATCCCTTGTTTTTTTTTTTAACTAATAGTTTTACATGATTTTTTTTTATTTAAATAAAAAATATGGTATGCGATTAAGTTATTTAACGATTTAGATATGATAAGAGATAACAATTTTAGGCGATACGTTCTTTACGCTTCTTCATTTTTTACAGATTATATTTTTATTATCACATATACACAATTAGTTTTAATTTAGTAGATAGGTTGTATGGCTGATATAAAAAAACAGACGCAGGCTCCCGACTGAAGTGAAAATTCAAAACAGGTAGAAAGGCGCAGCTATTGTTTAAAAATATTTACAGTATCTGTTCATTCAAAAAAACCTATCAAAGTAATAAGATCTTTTTTAATTTTTTTACTTTATATTCACACTTTTAAGGACTTAATACATTGGTTGAGACAAGGAGTGTTGAATACTGTTTTTCAATTGAAATCGAAAATGTATTTTAATTTTTCAAAACATTAAAACATATTTCAAAACATTCAATTGAGAAATGGATTTAAACATTTTCCTATTTTATACTAAATGACCTCAACGTTCTTGTACAAAAATGCAGAGACATGCAAACTGATATTCTAATCTGCTTCATAGATTACGAAAAAGCTTTTGATCGTGTAAAACACCAATAGTTACAAGAGGGTCTGGAAGATATCGGTTTAGATGGAAAAGACATACGCATCATACGCAATTTGTGCACGAACCAGGTAGCTAGCATAAGGGTAGACAACGAACTAAGATGAAGACATAACGATCTGTCGTGGCGTACGCCAGGGATGCATACTCTCGCCACTGCTTTTCAACATTTACTCAGAGGCTATAATGGCCGAGGCTCTCGTAAACCTTGAAGCTGGAGTAAAAGTTTATGGGAAAATTGTGAACAACGTGCGTTACGCAGACGACACAGTTCTCATCGCAGCTTCGGAAAGTGATCTCCAGATAATCGTAAACCGGGTGAATTAATGTAGCGAGAAAGTTGGACTGTCTATTAATATAGACAAGACTTAGTTTATGATTGGAACCAAAAGTCCTAATCAGAATCCTAGCATTACCATAGGAAACGAAAAAATTGAGCGTGTACGACAATATAAATATTTTGGTGCTTGGGTTAAGGAAGATTGGGAATCTGATCAGGAAATCAAAACCCGGATAGAAATTGCCCGAGCAGAATGAAGAAAGTTTTATGTTGTCGTCAAATTAACATAAAGCTCCGAATCCGGATTTTACAATGTTACATCTGGCCTATCGTCACCTACGGTAGCGAGGCATGGACTACTAAAGAGGATACCAAGAGACGCCTCGAGGCAATCGAAATGTGGTGCTATCGTGCTATGCTCCGTATTAGCTGGACGTGAGAAACGACACCGTCCTCCAGCGCGTGGGTATGACCCGGAAATTCATGCATACCGTCAAGACGCGCAAAGTAGAATGCCTCGGCCACGTGCTTCGGCACGATAGGCACAAGCTGCTGCAGCTAATAATGATGGGTAAGATAGAAGGGAAGCGACGCGCTGGACGCAGGAAAAAGTCGTGGCTACGTCGTGGGATTAAGTCAGCCGAAAAATTGTTTCGCCTCGCACAGAATAGGGAGACATTTGCGATGTTAGCGGCCAACCACAACACCTAGAAGAAGAAGAAGATGGTAGATTTATTCATCAATTTCTTCTTGTAGTTAATTTTGAATTTGATTGTTAAGACATAAGGATATATTTTTATTGATTAGTAGCAAATAGAATCAGCTGAGGGGTCGAGGTCAACCGTGACGCTAGCCTATTAGGTTTTCCCCTACCAAAAATCACTCAACCAGCTAAAGAAGTTTTCACTACAAAATACCATACTATGCAAGGACGATTAATGATCTTATAAAATTACTTTACTTACTTTAAACTTGGTTTTTAGATCTTGTGTGTTCCAAGAGTTGCCGATAAGCTTGTCCTTGTTCAAGAATTGCGATGAAAGCAGAAAGAAGTCACAGGTAAACTGCTGAGAATGAATTGTTATTATTAATTCATAACTATCAAAAAAACAGTTAAAATTGCTTTTTTTTTTAAATTTTTTTAAATTTAGTAGATGTCATTTAGTTTTAATGTTATTAAAACTATCTAAGAAATGATTCAAGGTGACTTTCTCAGGATGGATAAATGACCTTATGAGGACGCTAATGACATGCGTATTTGGTATACCGCCCCATCTATTTAAGGCACGGTTTTGTGATGAAGTAGTCGAAACAGACCGATTAAGGGTTTTATTAATTGAAAATCACTTTGAAATGTAATGAATATTTATAGATTGTCTTATATAAACGTCAAAGGAACGTAAGGTAAATTGGTAGTACTTCCTTACATTTAAATCTTTACTTTCTTCTAAGTTTAGATCCTTTATGTGCCAGGCGTCTTAAGAGAACGACCGAGGAAAAGACGCCTTAAGTTTTTTCATTTGAATGCAATTGGAACCGACGCTCTAGGTGCGACCGGTAGACGAACGTGAATAAATTCATTTTGACTCAAATCAAATTCTCAAATCCTAAATCAAATATTTCTTTGAGATATTTTTTTATGTAAAGTTTTAAAAAAGTTATCATTACTTCACTAGTCAAAGGTAACAGCGTAAACGCAAAAATTATGAATAAACTAAATTATGATTATTCCATTAGCCACAATAGAATTTATATTTTACCAATCAGACTATTGATAATTAATTGCGGTTTTGTGATTCATATTGAAATGTATTTAGTTAAAATTAATATAATATTGACGTGAAACATCTTTTGCTGCGCTTTGGCAGTAAAAATCGAGTATGCCGTGACGGCGAACGGTGTCACGCTCTATTGGCGTTACTTCCCTTTACTTAAGCTCCCTTGGGTGTGTGCGCCCATACTACTTTCAATTTATAAATAGATCTGTTATTACTTACTTAAACTGTAAGTAATATTCGGGTGTCCCAAAAAGAGCACGCCGCAGCAACACTGGAAGTAGGCTAGCGCTAGGTTTACTCCACGAAAAAAAGTCTGAAGAAAAGTCTCATGGATTTCGAGATATTAAATATTTTCCGATTTTTACATTTTGTGCAACAATATTGTCACAAATACCTACTTTAGTGTTTATTTTTATTCTGAACTCATTATTAGTAGTTGTTTAAGTAAGTAAACTAATCATTGGTCGGTCATTGGTGTAAAGTACAAAAAATAGCAGTTCGGTCTTTAACTCAGTCAAGTTAATAAACAGTAAGTTCAACTTTGACCAGCTGCCGTTTAAAAAAAAGGTAGGTTACACCGGGCGCCCTGTGAAGGCTATTTTCTTTTAAGTTTTATGTTTGGCATCATTTATAACTATACTAAAATAACAAATAGATGAACAGTTGTCCGTAACTATTATATCGTTAACGTTAAAACTGAAAAACACATACAAGTTTGTATCAATTTCGTACGTTCACAGTTCTCCCCAAATACAATGCCAATACAAATCCATAGAAACAATACTACGGCCATAAAAAATGTTAATCATTCGCTAAACCACATCCTTGTCTTTAGGATTAAACAAAAGAGAAACTTTTAATTTTCCTTCAAGCGAGGCGCTCCGCGCTACGTCGGCAGTTCATTGAAAGCCGTCTCGTTATGAATTTCTTTCTTTGTATTTATAAACGTGCTGATTTGTATTCAGTAAGCGACGGTGATTATTTCTATAAAATACAGTTATTGATCTTTTATCTTGGGGTCGGTTTAACTATGAGACCAAATGAATTGAAATTTTCTTTCTCGATGTTAACCCCTGATAAGATACTAAGGTACTTATATACAACATCGCGTCGCTGCATTTTTTTACGCACATACCATGGAGAGTGTTCAGAAAAAGTGTTTGTAATAATTCCTGCTGACGACTTTCGTCATCGCTCGACTCGAGCTCCAAGTATCATCCGCGTAATCTTGATGGTTGGCATTCAACTACCTTGCGGTTTTCGGGTAATTTCCTGCCTCGCACAACCGCGCTGTGGTTTTGTCTCTAGCGGTATTTCCAAATCAATACGACTTAGGGACCTACAAGAAAAGAACGTACTCTTTCCTTAAAGGCTGGCAATGCACAAGTTCCTCTGGTGTTGCAAATGTTTATGGGCGTCGATGATAAATTAATATTAGGCGTCCGGTTTGTTCTCTTGTGCTATAAAAAAGGCGAAACGCAGAATCCTACTTCTACTTTACGCCTGTCTGTGAGGTCTTGTTACTTCACCGGTCTAGCCGGCCCATTAGTGCAACAGATGTTGTTACGGGCTTTACCACTGTCAAATTTAACCAAGTAAATTAAAAATAAATATGCGCTCACGCCCGCAACCCAGGTAGAGATCATGGATTTCCATTTCGCGATCCTGGCCCACCTCTCTCGCTTCTTCTACATTCATACATCTACGCATACATGCTCGGTCGGTTATGGGTGTTCCTGATATCGCAATTTTTTAATAAGCCACTAATCTAAACGATAATATAAGTTCTCTTAGAGCATACCAACACGTCCACTCACTTTTGCAACATAAATTTGTAACGTTACTCTCTCTTCATTCACCCTTTCAACATGCCCGAACCACCAAATTCAACCAATATATTGTAATATTTAATAATAATTATAAAGTGGAAATATTGGTTTCTAATACCCATTAAGCTACTAAAACGATTTTAATCATTATTTCGAGAATTGTCGAGACGTAATTTAGGCTATAATTTTTATTTATCTTTAATTACATTGCAAAATTACAATCCAACTAAGCGACGCCGGGCACAAATTGTTGATTTTGTACTAAGCTATTGCTCTTGAACGTGCCCGCATCAAACAATAACTTCCAATAGCATTTTACTTACATTACCAAGTCTTCATTTAGTTGCGTACTATGCCAACTGCATATTATATTCGTATAGATAGACCCAAAGAAAAAATTTTGATAATAATTGAAAACATGAGCTTTTGTAAAATCAGTATTTCTCTAACAAAGCACATCCTACAATAACTACAAATAAAAAGTTTAAGCATAAATCAATTATAATTTGTACTTGATGAAACAATGCAGCAGACCTTTGTTCCGGTTTTAGAATTGTATTCCACTTAGCCGGCTTAACGTTATTAACGTAATTACTTATTTCCCCTCGGCGCCGACTCTTCCTAATAATTTTGCGACTACAGAAACTGAATAATAGATCTTATTTACTGAGCACTTCATTCGGGCTAATAATTATTCTTTTTACATCAGTGAGTGAAAATATTGAAATTAATTATGGTCATTTATTTTCGTAGAAGAGAAGTAGGTTAGGATGGTATGGTAATATTATGGGGAGGGAACAATTATTGCATGCGACAAGGAGAGTTTTAGAAAAAGAGTTGAATATGAAGGAATATGGACATAATTATATAATTTAAGAGCTAAAGTACAATCAGTGGAAATTTTTAAGTTGCCTTCAGATAGTATATAAGCACGTTATGTTTTTAAGCTAGCTGTTACTTATCCGTTGATGATGAAATAAATAAATGAAAATTAAAATATTTACTATTAGCTTTTAAAAGCGCTTGTTAGATTTAAAGTATTTTACATTTTTTCCGTATATCGATATATTAAGACGTGAAAATAATACGTAAGTTACGTTTTATACTCAAGAATTATATATTTGCAATAAAGCACAGATTCAAAAGGTACTTCATTATATTAACGGTGTCGTGATAATATGAACAATGAATACTTAGCTTTCATTTATTTCTCCTCTGTCCTTCATCCTTACGGCACAGTTTATTCGAGTTTAAAATATTCTTCCTGAGCCTCCGCTCTATATTAACACTATTTTTATAGAAACTTTCACAATGATACAATCAAATAGAACTTTTGGCGGAATTATGTAATATAACACCCGCTCTCTAGAGTTGCTTCGTACGAATTGTCCCGTAAACGTTTTTTTTTGTGACTGACTTGTCACCGTTTGCCTAGAAGATTTATTTACAGCTACACCGGACTCGAGGCGGCAGGGCGCATGAGGCGCTAAGCCTCTTGCCCGTGTGTGTGCAATGGCGACCTTTTTACTGTCTATGGTCAAAATAACATCTTGTATAATACATCTTTATCATACAATTTAGTTTTGTTATTACTAATTTTATAAATAATTTTCGAATATCTTATGAACCATAATTAAATATATTACATCTTTATCATACAATTTAGTTTTGTTATTACTAATTTTATAAATAATTTTCGAATATCTTATGAACCATAATTAAATATATATAAACAATTTTTAGACAATTATAGTAAAGACCATATACTGTCAATATACCAGTCTCTTTTGGTAAAAATGTCGAGTCAACAATTTTCTTAAAACATTTTAGCTTGTTCTATATTTAAAATTAGATATCAACTATCTCAATCAAAATGTCTATTACCTTGGATAAAGAATTATAAATATATTTGACATAAGCGTACACCCGTAAGGAACAGATATACAATGTGTGAAAATATAACCCGATCAAATTCAAATTGCCTGACAAGCTTAGTGAATGGCAAGTTAAGGCTACTGTCTAATTTGGTTGATTAATACTACTAATTACGTAATAACAAATTTAAACATCATTCCTATTGTTGTTGTTTGTGGCACCATAAATCACTTAATATTACGTTATTTCTAAATTTCTTGTACGTTTTTTTTTTTGAATCTGGAAGGAATTTTACTGGAAATCGTACTTACAATGAATTTCGGATTTCCGCTCACCACGGCTCTTGCGGCCTAATACATCACATATCACCATGTTATTAATCTTATAATAATAATCACGAGCACAGAAATAAATGTTAATTGAGGATATTTCACAAATAATTTACAAGTTTTAACAAGTTTTAACCTTGTGACCAAAAGTTTGTATATTGCGATCTCGTTCATTTGCTTGACGTCATTTACATGACAAATTCAGATAATACTTGATTCTAGATTCAAACGAATATTCTGCCTATGTTTAATTTAAGTATTAATATGTAACGTGAAGAAAACGCAAATAGTTTATATGTTGACTCATAGATTTGTTTTATTATATAAAATATTAATAAACTAGAATCTAGCTATTATAGGTTCCCAGCAATAGAATTATTAATTTAATTAAAATAATTGTTTATTAATAACCTATATTTACGACTGGTAATAATTAAAAAAAGGAACACGCTTTATATTAATAGCCATAATTAAGTGGTAAAAGCACAAAGGGTAACTCGACAATGGATATCGGGAATAGTGAATATGAACTGTACGTTGTATTGTTCCACCGTTAAGGCGGCAATGTATTGTGCATGTTCTGGCAGCGAGCCAACAAAATACTGTGCGTGTTCTGCTTCGTAGAACCAAGCTAGACAGTCAAACAGTATTACCGTACTGTTCGAATCAGTGTACAAGTTTACGTAACAAATAAGAAAATATTTTTTTTAATCCCATATTAATCTATATACATAAATAAAAGAAGAAATGGCTCACTAATATATCAACTCACAGGCCGAACTACTGGGCCTAGAGACTTGAAATTTTGTACAGGTATTTTTGTTGTTACGTAGGCGAGCACTAAGAAAGGATTTATCTAAATTCATGCCCTAAAGCTCTAACACAGGGGACGAAAGTTAAGTAATAATAATAATTATAATCCAATGTAAATTGACTAAAGATATATATGTTCAAACATATATTAAATAGTGTTCGGCTTAGGCTGTACATTCGTCGGTTAAATTAAATTGCACGGTGGGTGAAACCGTGGGGCTCAGCTTGTTAAAAATATGTCGATTCGTCACACTTTTCTCGCTTCTTCTAACTCCACATATGTCTATATATGTCTATACATAGTCCTCGGCTACAAGTACTGTCTACTAAATATAGTCTTTCTTCTGATTAATCTGATCGTAATAAGGTTACCGCTTATTAAAGTGGCAATGCTGCCTGAATGAACTTTATACAACATGAGGAATATTGCAATAATTTGCAATATTCCTCATGTTGCATTGACCATTGCATACACAAATCTGTAAAGTCCAAAAATTTGAACTCTACAAGTCTAGAAAATGTGAGTTAAAAACATATAGGTAAATTGCCTAAATACATACTTAATCACAGTACACTCATACTCCATTAGGAATACAAACTGTAACCAAAAGTAAGACGTTCTCTGTAAAGACTGGAAGCTAATTGCTTACTTAATGTGTCGAGTACATGACTCACTTTGATGTCTTGTGTTAATTAAAGTCACTGATATTCCACCGAAATATGTTATCTTTTGCACGAGACATAGGCGACCCACTTTACATTTATAAACACACCCAATATATTCAGTAAATAAGTCTGGCAAAAGCACTATAATGAAAAACACAGGCAGCCACAATACGATAGTTGAATAGAGTTTATATAAGATTCTACATACTTTAAAAGTGGAAAAGTATGTGTTCAGTGTGTAGGTATGTCCGTATCTATTCACTAAACTATTGCAATAAATCTTTACAACTTTCCTAAGAAGTTTTGCTTGAGACGCGCCTTGTTGGAAACTATTAACGTAGGTACGTTGTTCATCATACTCACGACTACAAGATTTCGTATACTAAGAGGCTTAAAATATTGTCTAAAATCTCTAAATATATATCTGTCTTTAAACAGTTTCTGTTTTTAAGATACTGCTAAATAATTTATTAAACCAATATACATTTCCGTATTGTCATTTATAGACGCGTCTTTCGCATTTTATATGATTCACATTCGATACTATCACGGAACCATTTAACTAAGCATTTGATAGTAGGTAGGTACTTTTTTTCTTCTCTCTCGCTCCACCACCTCTCTATCGTAAGCCAACAACGCAGTCATTCATACTTCGGTCACTCAATGCGTAGAGGGGATGAAAATTCGGAAAAACTATTTGTGGTAGGGAATACAGAATGCAAAAGACCGCGCGGCCGCTCGCCAATAAGATGGATAAGTAAAAGACCAGCCGTCGACCTCCAAATTTTACACGCTCGTGAGAGAAATGCTGGACAGAAACCGGTGGAAGCAAATCATCCCATACAGATGCAACCCTGATGTTGACCACGATCCGCAGATATCAAGGTATTCTAGAGAGAGTAAGAGAGAGGTAATTTTAGAAAATTCGTATTGATTTGTGAGTTTTGTAATATCACTATATTTGTCTCATGTACACCTGTCTTATTTTTAATTTTAAATAAAATAAATATTTTTAAATTAATTGTACAATAAGTATTATTGTTTCTTTTTTATTTAAACCACACCAAGTGTTGTCTAAGTACATTGTAAGTTTGATTAAATAAAATCATGTAGCCTAGACGTATAATAATTAAATGTACATATCTATCGTATTAAATTTATTCTTAAATGTGTGTTTAACAAATCTAATTCAATAAGCTGGGTTCAGACAATGTTGGAGACGCTTCTGATACACTTATCTACACTTTTAGCAGTTCTACACGAGTGTCAGACGCATTGTTCACGGGATGTTGAGACAGTCATGGCGTCAACAAGAGCTCTTCACAAAGAACCCGGCATAGTTTTATTTTTATCTTGCTGTCTATCTGTATGCTGATGTGTCTAGCTTCATCCGTGTAGTTGATTGCCTATTTGACGCCTAAATAAAATGATAGGGTAAGTGATGTGCATGTAGTAGAAATAACAAAAAAATTGGGCGAAATGAACGATGGATATAATGGTAGAGGAAGAGAGGAGGGGGAGAGGAAGAGACAGAGAGATAGTACAAGATCCGGCGTAAGGAATTTCTACCTTCATCTGTCATTTGATCAGGACCGAGATTATGTGTTAGATAAATGTACATTGATCACAGTTGCCAGTCATCTGGGCGCTTCACTCCGCTTACGCCTGATCTTAAACCGAGAAAGAGACACAGACAAAATAGAGCAGAATACAAAACGGTGTGTGTACCTTCTTATTTGGGATTTTTTGTGCATTTTTTGGATGTTCTCGGTTTTAAAAATTTATCTTTTCAATATTTAGAATATGCAGTGATGATGATTTAACAATTATTTTTTATACTATAGATATGTACTCATACAAAATCACCAGCCAAAAGTGTTCCAAGCCTATGACAACAACATTCATATGTAAAATGGAGTAAAAATAATATTGTAATTTAAATAATAAGAAAAAATAAGACAGCTTGTGTTTGTCTATGAAAGAGCTTCTTAATTAGGACACTTTCGAGTCTTCACTTTTCGACCGCTAATAAAATTCTTAATTCTTATAGATTTTTCTAGAAAATCATACGTAATGTAAAATTAAAATATCATCACTACATTGATTCGTCTATTAAGCGACACCAGTGCTCCAGGTAAAATGGAAGCAAGCGACCGACCCGGTAAATTAATTCGTCGGGCGCAACCTGTCTGATGAAATAATTTAATCAATTTGTATAGCTATCAGATTGGAAGTTATTAAAAATGAATATGTTGTCTGTTCAAAGGGGAGTCTTTTTAAATACTAGCACATTTTGTAAACAATTTTACTAAAATCTTTTAACCATTCTAATTGTACTTAAGCCTGTACAGGGAGGTAAGTAGACATGTCTGTATTTTTTTTTTGAGTTAACTTAATTTTGGCCGCTTTTTCTAC
>JWHW01025633.1:120447-144830 GCA_000931545.1 Papilio glaucus | reverse complement strand
AAGAAATCGACAATGTCATTGCGTAGACCAAACTATCACGAAATAAGGCCTGTACGTATCCCTGATTACCCAATATGGCTATGTGGACGTCAGATATATTTTTAACCCAGTAGGTATACAGTATAAGTCATTTGATAGATATAAAAAATCACATCGTTAACATTTAACGACCGCCATATTGAGTTTCCTGTGACGTCAGTCTATGACACACTCTGGATTAACAATCTTAGCACATTTGTTGAAACCATTCAAATAGTTTACACCACTCCAGAATAGCTCACATATTACACATAATACGGTATCCTTTAGGGTCGCATAACATCGGATGACACCTCCGTATTTCTCCTATCGTAAAAAGTATGACAATTCAAAAATTATATTGCTTCTTACGCTTTTCTAAAATCGCTTAATATTTTATTAAAATATCAAACAAAGTGCGAATCATCTATAACAATCGTATAAGTATTAAGACAATTCATAAATTACTTTAACATGTGCGCGACGCGCGCCGAAATGTCGGGCGCCAGTGACGTCACAGACAACGCCCGCTACACCCCAAGGCAAAGGTAAGCTGTCCATTCAGCCAGCAGGACTATGATAGATCGCGGTCATAACTCATTAAACGGTGATATTATCTGTACTTAATACCTTTTAAACTTTTTAGATTACATTCTCTTTGTTTAATCCACTTAAAATATTAAAACCAGTTGATTCTTTTAAATTATCTGATAAGGTTTTTGATGAATGCATTTTGTTGATATTTATGAGTTAATTTATTTTTTTGTGTTTCAATAGGTATTTGTCTCATTATGTATCCTACGTTTATTATGTTCCTTGTTAGGTATTTGATTTGTCCACATGTTTGTAAACGTCTGTATGTGTCTTTTGTTGTATGACGGTAATTAAAACCGATTTAACGACTAAAACTGAATCATGCACACCCAACATTTTCACCGATTCTCTTACAATGGCGACTCGGCTTTTAATTGCGTATACAAACATATATGTACGTGTCACTTACATTGTATTTATGTTCAGAAAGCTTTTAAATTTGTAATGGATGGTCAGAAATGTTCATTTTGTATGTCCGATTTCTAATTTCTAATTAGGATAAATAATATTTCGTATATTCCAAGTGCATTCTTTGTAGTTTTTGTGATGTAAGTACGACCACATTACACCTACATACAAGTAATTTCTACCCTATAACCTGGCTTTCAATAACAACTGAACCATTTCTGGCTACCCTCCTGAGTCATGGGTGTGTGTTTTTTCTTACTTTTGTATAATCGTTCTAATGGTTTACATTTACAATCCGACGGCATTCCAAACAACTATCTCTAGGTTAAATTAAAGATGCAATTTAGAATTCGTCCCGCCATCAATTTGAGGCATGATTATACGAAAGAATTCTAAAAATGGCGGCAAAAACTCAACGCGATAGATTTACGATCGATCCCGCTATAACTAGTCAAGTCGGTTTTTTTTTCTTTCATCAAAAACACCACGTCTAGATTTTAATATTAACTCTATGGTACATCATTCTACTAGGTATTAAGTTTGCATGATACCTTTCATACTAGATTTTTGGTTCTTCAAAAACTATTGTTATTTTGAAGCTCTTTGTTGATTACTACTACCTATCAATATTCAAAATAAGACCGTGCAGTAAAATAAAACTTAGATAAACCAAATCAAATTATATTTATGTGTTTATTCCTAAAAAGATTCGCATAGGATTTTCCATGGCATTTGATGATTTTATTTTATAGTAAATTAAAATCTAACAAATATTATAAATGCGAATGTGAGTTTATTACGCTTTAACTCTGTTAACGACTTAACGAATCAATATAAAATTACATTGGGAACTTACCTCTTACTACGAACATAAAACTATTCCCGAAGTACCTACATAAAATAAATGTTGGGAAATACATTAAAAACCCTTTTTACAATATCGGTTGTCATGGTAACGTTCCATGTATTGACAATAACAACTTTTTGACACATGTAATGTATAATGAGAACTTATTAAACGCGGAATTATCTTACAAAAATTTCTCGCGTGCAAAATGAGAAACGAATGTGTGCGTCAGCAGTCAGTCGTTAATATCACCTTTCATGACATTCTGGTAGCTAGTATGTAAATTGTATCAGATTATATTTTTCGAATACCGTATTATATTTTTCTAGCTATCGAATACCAAAAGATAGCAAAAGAACTGGAGATGTCCTAAACAAAACATAAAGTGTAACGGATATTTACAGTAAATGGGGTACGGTAGACATTAAAAGCGTGGTCTTTTACAAAAAGAATTAAAGGGTGTCTCCGTTAAATACTTGTCTGGCGCCAAAATTGTAGACGGCGCCATCCTGGTATGTACGATGTTTATACGATATTCAACTTTATCTTGTAGTCACAAGTGTTAGAATGCAATGTAGAGTTAGAGAGGAGGGTAACTTGGGGGATATCCAACGATCATACCATTATGTTGCGATTCATTATAAAAGAGGGGAAGTAGATTGATGCTAGAGATACACCTGCTTAATGAAATGTCATATGGCCATGTGTGTAGCCAAATACGTACAGCGTTTCTGTTAAACCACCATGTTTATTTTATGGTTAGGCAGAGATTATGATCTCTGATTCTGTTTTAATATAATAGATTTTTAAACACGTCTTTGTATCGATCGTGCGTTAATTAATGTATTGCTTTGCACGTCACATTTTTTAAATTGCCAACCTACCCTCATGCTAATTTCGGCATTCTAACTATCTACCTAGTGATCATTACAAATTGTGTGCATTAAAATTTCCATAAACATCCATCTAATTATAAATGCGAACGGAAAATAAACGAATAGGTTTTTTTTCGCAAAAATAGAACTTCGATATGGTGTACCTAATCTTATATATGTTTAATGAATTTGCAAAATTAGATATATTTTTTATATCTGCCAAATATATAAAAAATATGTTATAATGAAAATGGCACACGCTACGGAATACGAAATAATGTATGATGAACTAACTAGCTTGCACCGCGCAATTTAATTTAACAGACTTGCAACCTAAGCTGAACCCTATTTAATATGATTGATCATATAGATTTGAGGTCAACTCAAATTGGATTTTCCATAGAAAGTTTCATCCTACTTTAGTGTTAAGAAAAATCCTTGAGTACTACACTGACCTACGTAATATATCTGTGCACATTTTAAAGTATCTAGGTCTAGTAGTTTGGGCTTTACATTGGTATCAGTCAGTCAGTTTTTTGTTTTATATGTAGAAGACAATTTATATTTGTACACTTCATGCAATACATTCCGTTCGAGCTCTCCCGTCTACAAATATAGTGCATTGTCCGAACTCCCGGCGCCCGATTGATAAATCTATTTTTATATATTACATGTACCTACTGCCGACATGCATTTATAACGCGGATGCGTCACCTCGCACGGAGTGGTTACACGAAAACAAACCGGGCCGAACGCTTTCCGCGAATCACTTCAGACGATGAAAAATCTACAAAGCATCCGCGAGAAAACTACGCAATGCTCTAATGGTCCGCCAGTGCTACAATATTGAAGGATACTACTTAATAGTTGAACATTAAACTCCCCGACATACTCAATCATTAGAATCCTTCTATGGCAAATTTTATGTTGAGCTTTTACCTCTCTAAAAACTACCGTCAGTAGGAGCAAAATGACAATCCTGGAGTCCCGATCGAAGAATCAATTGCGTAGAACTCACCTATGAACAAATTTCACTGTATCATACATAGATTTATGTACAAGTACCTCCAGATACCGTGTTCCAAACAAATTCAACGTTCAAAGTTGAAGCTTGATTGTGTACTTTAGTTGTGCAAAAATATTACCGGTGATTGATTATTTACTCGTGAAATGTGATATTCGTGAACCTTTATTTATTCGAAGATAGGCTTTATACGATTCCACAGCACAAACCGTTATTTTTTTTTAATTACAAACACGTAAACTTTTTATCTGTATTGCGGGAAACGCCGAACTGCGAGATTTTACGAAGTCGCCAATTGGCGACTGTGGCTTCAGTTTTGACACGCCGATTAGGTATCTGTAGGTATGTACCGTCTTTGGTGTTAGGATTTTAGAAGGAAATTTGTGTTTCACCTATCCCACTGATAACTAGCGGGCTTTTTAAATTGATAATAAGTCGTTTCGGTTCCCGCCACGATATGACTTTCAAATGAGTCAGTGAACACACAAACGATAACTATCTACACGAACTTATGGAAAATTTATTTTGAGTAATGATTCTCGTATGTCCCTTTCTTTATACAACTGCGTGCACGTTTTGTACTACAATATATTGAAATTTGTGTTTAAGCGATGACAAGTTTTGATAGTATCGAATAGCGTTACATGGCGTCAGAAGTAGCTCTCGAGTACATTTACTCTTGAAAGAAGTGAGGATTTTTTCAAATCTTAGAAAGAATGCGATTAATTAATATGTCTAATGATCTTTCATGCTAATTTTGTCTTGATCTTCTCAGCATTCTTGTCTCAATGTCAAGTGTTTCTCATTTATGAGAATACTAGCTGCTGCCCGCGGCTTCGCACGCTTTCATTTTCCTAACTGGGAAATTTTGTAATTTGATTTATACTTGGAAATATGTACCCTTGATAATGTGTACAGTATCATGATGCTCGGTTGAGTCATTAAGGAGTTAAACAAACTAACATTGGCATTTATAATGTTAGTTAGGATTGAATGTCACTAATGATAATTAACTAGAACGCAAGACATAGATTTTAAAAGTGACCATCGCATTAAATTTTCTTCCTCAGCAAATACTTGCAGTATTATATTACCAATAGTGACTACAGCTTAGTTACACAATAAGTTATTTATGGGAGAAACTTTAAACTTTAAATTTTTGCGCATAAGTATTTTTTTCGACTATCTTTAGGCACGTTACACCTACTACCTAAATAATGTTGATGTTTCGAGATCAGCGTCCGTAACCGATGTTTTAATTAAATTCCACGCCTAAATAACCGTGAAGCATTCAATTATAGTATACTTCAAAGCTTAGTTATCGCCAAAACCGACGCCGGTCTGTTGAAAAAAAAATACGTCCATTTTTTAAATTCCTTATACTCACCAAAAACTATTTCATTAATGAGCAACGGAGAACATGGCGATATAGATAATATTTTTAATTTATGTAAATTATATACAGCCAACTGAAAACTTCCTGAACATAAATAGGTCATAGTAAACTGTAGTTTCACCTTAATAGTTGGCTAATACTCTATGAAGTCCACTCAGGTTTGCGTATTGTCATGGAATAAAAATATCAATGATTAAGGTAGCAGCTGCTAGTTTATTCAAGCATTTGCATCATATTTGTATCACATGATCATCATAAAAAACATTGGCGCCGTCCAATGGTAATTGCAGTGTAAGCCGATAGGTGTAAAACAGGGGCTGGTTACACGACAATTGCACCTAACTTCCGGCGGAAGCGTGGCGCCGGCGCTGTGGTCGCGGTGTCATTCGAGCGCGGACCGTCACACAATGTGGACGTAACGCATCGCTGCTACTGTAATTAGCAATTTGAATAATTCTACACTATATGACAATGAACGTCCGGTGGTATTTGAATGAAACTGTTTGATAGGATTCAATTATAAACCAATTTACTTCAGATGGCAAAATGGCCCTTTCAAAAATGAAAAAGTAAAATTATGAGTCACAAAACGTGACATTAATTCAATGTGAGAAACGCATAACTATCCCAATAAAAGAATCTCACTGATTAACTCATCTTTCAACTTGAATATCGTTTATTTATAACTCTAATATATTTGTTTATAACACAAACAGTCCGACTCTTATGTGTCACAAATGTATATAAACACTCGGCCACCCAGAGGGATATGATTCCGTACACAAACATTTTGAACAATTATAATGTACCATAATAATAAACACGATAGTATGTCGTCTGGCTTTGGTATTAGGATTTACATAAAGTACTATGCAGCTAGGCGCTGGGACCTTGCGTATGTCAGTCCTGTCACGATGTCGCGTTGCAGTTAAACAGCTCATATGTATGCGACGTGAGCCATCGCTTGTCGAAGGTGACTTTGACACTTCGATGCTAAGCAGGCTCGCCTATTCGATGTCTCGCCAACTTTGGACCATACCTTGTAGACTACAAAACCATTTTATTTATTTTTGTACATGTTTTACTGTATATGAAATGTTTTGCATTTTAAAGCTTTGTCTTAATCAAAGAAAGATTACAGCAACCAAATCCGTTATAAGTAACAATCGTTAAGAGATCTGTTCCAGCTATTAAAGCGTGTAACCTAAAATATTGATAGCTAGTGAAACCGAACTTTTCACGCCAAAGAGAAATTTTATAGCCATTTTGCTATAAGTCATTATTAGGTAGATAAAATTTTCGTTTATTTTTATTTGCTACTGTTACCGTGGGTTTACACTGCCGAAAACATTATCATAAAACATATTCTCATCTCAGTTTTTTCAGAAAGAAAGATAGAGAGAAAGTTTGTATCGCGACACGACTTTACGCCAGTGGAAATCCACGGTTACATGACGCCGTTGATAAGTCTACCAATGCAACATACAATTCGACATAACGTCTCATTATTATAATAAGTGTTTATTTTTATTCCTGGCATCGCTTACGCATTTAAAAACGGCATAAAACAGCAATTTGTTGTATCAAGGTTAACGTACCTTAACTCTTGTATCAACCAGTCTTGTCTCTATATATTTATGGTTAGAGATTTCTAAATGTATGTATCTCTTTTGAAAGCACAGACACACGACAGTAATACACGGTCCGGTGATTTACTGCGGCTACTGAGCCTTGGTCCTTGGTCTTACGAATATCGATTGTGGAATAAGTAATCGATTAACATGCTTCGAATTTAAATCAATTTATGTTGGCATCGATAATCCATTGTTCGGATGCCAATGGCTAGCTATGACTGTATAGTTTTGTGGCAATTGTCCGATAAAGTGAGATGAAAAATATTAAACTGGTGTCAATGATGCAATTCAGATTTAGATATTGGTAATTAAACAAATCATATCCTTACATTGTGATGAAAACTACACACTAATATCGTCAAATAATTCTTGTATGAGCCGTACATAGACAAAAAATGTATTTATAATAGAAGATAGATAGATAACGTATATGTAATTTTTACACTCTACACAATGTACACTCTTATAGGCCCTAACAGAAGATAAGGCTGTGTAGAAGGTAAGGTACGGTACGGTAGAATTATTGAATTTGGTATAATCGAACATTTAGAAGCATCGTATAAAGCTGTTCTTGAAACACTTTTAGTAGATTGCTCCGTATCGATGTAACGGATCTTAAGATGTAAATTTATATTTTTTTATATGAGATAAAGGATCGATGATTAAATATTTTCTTTACTTTGCAGGAGCAGGAACTTTTCGTGCTTTTTAAATGCAGGTTAATCGATTATTTATTCTTTGGACATTAGATTATTATAAAGCTTAAGTTCAATGCACGAATAGTTTTAGGTGGTGAAGTGTTACGTATTGTTACACGGACGAAATTGTCATCGAAAGAGACTCGGAAGAAGACCATAGTAGAACGCATACTGTCTTGATTTCAGGCTTTAAAGAAATTCTTTAGTGCAATAACAGACATGGTAGTTGACGATTGTGCTTTGCCATCTGGGTGGTATCAAAAATAAGTACTGTATTTAAATTCGTGTGATTTATCGTTCTCAGACAATGATTCGCTCGCAAGGAAGTTGACTCAAATGTAAAACGTCCGTGTTGTGGTGTTTTATAGTTTCGATTCCCAAACGTGGGTGGTCCAGTCGTCTTGCTCAATTATTTCACGCAATTGCACGTGTTTTTTTTTAAATAATGCTTCGTACATATTGTAGTTTTTTCAATAGAGTACAAATAGCTCGATTGTGTAGGTTAACATTTATGTACCTAACCTTAAGTTTAAAATCTAAATGTAAAGACTTTCGCCTATTTAACTGCCTATAATACGAACACAATTATATTTACCTGCAATTAAATAAACCTGCAAGTTCATTATAGTCAAAAATCTAAATAATATTTAATTTTATTCAATTCCTCGACCAGATCAATTATAGTCAGCAACAGATTTTAAAGGATAGTTGGAAAATAAAAACTAATACAAACATAGGTTTGTAAATAATATAATTTTAACATTTAACTCTGTGATTAAGATGGAATATTAAGCAGTCGATTTGGTTTTAACTTTGATTCATTACGTAAACAAAACATAGTTGTCACACTTTGAGTATTGTTTTAGTATTCTGCCAACGATTTGACATACTGGCCACGAATTTATTAGAAAACATTTTAAGTGGGCTCGAAATTAAATTTTTCGGATAGCCTAGCTCGTATTTATAAAATTAGGGGGCTATTAGTTGTTTTACTAATCGAACATGTAAAACGTGGGTGTTACTTTTATTTGAGATCTGGTTTGCTCGCATTTCAACGCTCCCACACGACGTTACTCTGTTAATAATTAACGAACGAGCGAGTTTGTTTAGGTCTAGTGTCAATGGGTCGCCCCTAATTAGTGGAACACGCTGTTATAGAGTAACAAAAGGTATCATGCCATGAATCCTTGAGACTTCCAAAATTTTATCATGCGACTGTTGTGCGAGCTCAGAATTTGGCTTCATTGATATTATGTTTTCTTAGCGAATACTACACATTGAAATAAAACTAATTTTACGGATTTTATCGCGTTTATTTTATGTTTCTTGTTCCCGAAGTTTCGAGTACTTTACAGCGCTCATGGTCACGGAGCTACTGACGTGTCTGACGTCAATGTCAAATGTCAAAAGTTGCTGGCAAAGTACCTGTTATTTTTACGCCGATCTTAATTTTTAATTATTGTTAAAACTTATATAGATCAGATTAGCGGTTTACTAAAAAATGGCAATATAAGGAGCACCCATAACCGACGAGCATGTATGCGTAGATGTATGAATGTAGAAGAAGCGAGAGAGGTGTGCCAGGATCGTGCCAAATGGAAATCCGTGATCTCTGCCTGGGTTACGGGCGTGAGCGCATATTTATTTAAAACTTAAATTAAACGCGGTAAAATCCGTAAAATTAGTTTTATTCCAATTCATTGGTATGCTAGCGTACTTGGCTAGTGCGTTAATATGGACGGGTTAAGTTGAGCCCAGTATATCGGAATTAATCCATTGTATGAGTAAATCCAACATAGCCTTTAAACTGACCTGTCGGAGAAACTATATCTAAGGGTTTGTACGCTCACGCCCGTAACCCAGAGGGATAGGCCTAGATTATGGATTCCCATTTGGCGCGACCCTGGTACACCTCTCTCGCTTCTTCTACATCCATACATCTACGCACACACGCTCGTCTGTTACGGATACTGTTTATATCGCCCTTCTTTAATACGTCACAAATTAGTTGAGAATGTATGAAGTTGGTGAAATAAATGCTTTCTCGTATATTTGGTTACCACAATAGATTTCTATATAAGGGAGTATGACTAGGCGTCGAGACTTATAGGACGTCAACCTGTTAATCAATCATACGATATCAAGTATTTTGATAATCTATGATTTCGGGCGATTGTAGACAGTCTCGCCACGTTTCGTTAGTCTTACAGTTTTAATTATACTTTTATAATCATAATAGTAGAATTAATTTAAAAAATATGATAAAGCTTAAACGAAGACGAAGGCACAGTGTAGATAATAAAAATAATTAGATGTTGCCCGCGGCTGCGCACGTATTCATTTCTCATTTTCCACGCTCGAAATTTTTGTGTGATTCCGCGTATAATAACTTCGAACTTGTGTCAAAAAGTTGTTATTAGTAACATTATTATGGCATCAAATTGTAAATTAAAGTTGTATGTATTTTCCTATCCCTAGAGAACAGTTATATGGATAAAAGTTACCCCATGTCATTTTCTGTACCCCTGACAATGTGTTTGTAAACTTTCATGATGATCAGTTGATTCGTGGAGTTAAAGCGAATAAATAAACTCACATTTGCATTTATAATGTTATTTGGAATATCAAAAATTCATTCCCGTCTTCCTATTAATTAAAAAGTATAAACTTGTTTTTTTGATATTACAAACTTCTGTGCATATATCGTTTGGTATTTTTTGTGCAATTAGGTCTCTTAGATAACTAAATACCTATTATTTTATAACTAAAGTTTATCCTCAACGATAAATATAAGCGTTAAAAAAGGAAACTGTTGGTTTTCACCAAGTATCTTTTAAAAATTGCAAACATTTCGCCTAGTATAATATTTGCGCGCCAAACGAACAAGACAGCCTACGCGGTGTTTGTTTATCTGTGGCCGGGGTGCGGAGGCGAGGCGCCACTGCCCGCTGACAATTGCCATGTTTTAACATGGATACATTCTTTGCGGTATAAGCACAGATTATAATATATTAATTTTATTTGGTCTAATTTTCATGAAATTTTCGGGAAATCGTCAGTTCGGTTTGAAGTATTTTTCTTTGTGTTTTTATTCTCTACTTTGTAAGATTTTTCAGTATTCATAATTAGTGCTTGCCATATTTTATGAACTAATTTAAACGTACAACCTGTGTACAAACATTTTAATTGTGTATTTATGATGTTTTTGTAACGTTTTATGACCATTAAAATTTTTACTATTCGTGTCTATTCAAATTTGAATTATCGATTGAATCCTTATTTCCGAGACAAATAAAACGTGTGGTTATCGCCACACTAGCTCGGTATATCGCCGTCTACGATCCGCATTAATTATTCAACACTTAAAGGCAACTGTTGCTTAAGAATTTTATTGCACTCCGAAATATTTTAAAGACCTTTTTACGAGCGCTGCACGGCCGCGGACATGCGCTGTACACTGTGACGTCACGCGCGCCATCTTGTGTGAGAATTGTGTCGCACTACTAGTGTTTAAATCAATAAATTATAGCTTACTTTCAAGAGAATGTTAATTAAACTGTTTTTTGAGTTATTTTTTAAATTTAACCGACAGAAAATCGACACTTTAAGGCTTTTGTTTTTATTTCTGAAACGTTCCTAGTACACCGGAAACCTCATGGTCATGTCCCATGTCTATGATACCATACCCAAATATGTGATATTTTAGTGGCATAGTATATGCAATAACATATTTTTTATGTTATAATATCTTAGGTAATGTTAAGATAGACGTGCAATGTAGGTTAATTAAATTTATATTAAAGTATTTCACTAATATACTTAAAGTATTTGAAATAGATTTTAATAATAAATAATTTATCAAGCATGTCATACGAACGTGTAACTGATTCGCCAATTTAATTTAATAAATGGCAAACCATATTCACACCGTTTATGATATAATCTATGACTGCATAGATTATAAATTTCAAAGACCGCCATCGTTTTCAATCAGTAGTTCGTAACTTTTGGTTGTCATTGTATTAAAAAATAATATTTGAATACATTTTAGTCAGAAATAAGTAAAAAAGGTAGTACCTAGCCATGGTTTAAAGAAAAATAATCATGTACTGAAAAAAAATCTTCAATCCCTTTTCATTTTTGAATACAATTAGGTTTATTTTTTCGTAATAATTCGAAGCTTCAACAATTGTTCTTTATAGCACATGAGACCTTTTAATGTCGGTGTTTTTCATTTATACGGGATGTTAATATATAACTAAAACCAGGGGTCGGCAAGTATTTGTGTGAGGTTTACTTATTTAACCTCATTGTAAAGCATTTAATGGATAAACAAAACATTTCTAATAGTTCTTTTGCACCTAGTTAAATATTAACTAACCGGCACCTTTGAGTTGGCGACTCCTGCCGCATCCGCATGTTAATACGACCGACACCCGGACAAACACGCCCGTATATGTAGACAATAGTTACTGTTCGTGCATGCGAAATTAATTCGTAGTGCCTAATCAATAATTATGAGAATGCCGTCATTTGACTGACGGTGCGTTTTGCATCGTGTTAGCTAGTTAGAAAGTCATAAAGGAAAAGGAACCTTTAATAAATAGGCATTAAGATCAAAATAGAAATGTTTAAAGCTAGCTAAAGAACCAATAACTAGTAAGGAGGTCCTTCTTATGTCCCACCCGCAGTTTAATAGTTTCATTTAAAGTAATTTAATAATTCTAACTGATGTTTTAGGTGAATGGGAATGTATCGGATGAAATGTAATCATGATAGTATGGCATTCTAATATTATATGATAAAAACTTATTCTACATATTTATTTATAATTCCAAGTTAAAGTTTCCAAAAACAAATCCTGCGAAACATAACATTTTTAACATATTTGGTACAGACAAAGGTCAATGTGCTAAATAACTATGAACAAATTAAAAAAAACTGGCCAAGAGCGAGTCGGACTTGCTCACGAAGGATTATAAAATATCTATCTATATAAAAACACATTTGTATGGAGCCCCCTTAAATAATTATTTTATTCTTTATAGTATTGTTATAGCGGCAACAAAAATACATCATCTGTGAAAAATTTCGACTGTCTAACTATCACGGTCCATCAGATACGGTCTGGTGACAGACGGACAGACAGACCGACAGACGGACAGCGGAGTATTAGTAATAGGGTATCGTTTTACTCTCTGAGTACGGAACCCTAAAAACTAAGTCTCCAACAAACATTAGAGAATTTGTAATTCGAAAGGTTAATTTCGTTACCTTTACTAAATTCATTTTATTCACGGACATATATTAATGATGGCCGCCAATAAAGTAAAAGCGTCTTCACTTAATCATATATCTTATCCCAAACAAGCAATAATGAATTATAGGTTGTTAAATAAAAATAAACATCATTTTAAAAACAGTTATCTTTCAAAAGGTCCGAAAAAGTCTCTCATATCATTAATGTCGCTAAAATAAAAAAGACAGTATAGTGTGTGGGTTTTGTTAAAGGTAACCGTGGGAATTAACAAAGGTAAAGGTGGAATTACTTTGTGATAAATCAAGTAGGTGTTAGGTTTATCATAATACTATCTGTAGTGAATTATTTGCGACTATCAGAGACTAAGATAAATACAAAAACACTCACCTCCATGACTTCGAAAGACCCTAGCGAGCCCTTTATACATATCCGTACGTACTATACTTGTGTATACGGTACATTAACCTATTGTCTTCAAGCCAAGACCCCAGTTACATTGAATACCATGCTACGCAAACTTAATTGGTAACCTTACAAATAATTGGAATACAACTAATTTTACGGATTTTATCGCGTTTATTTTACGTTTTTGGTTTCCGACGTTTCGAGTACTTTACAGCGCTCATGGTCACGGGGGGGCTGAGGTGTCAGTCGTCCCGATATCAAAAGTTGCTGGCGAAGTACCCTCTTATTTTCAATTTAATTATATCTGCTCCGATCTATGCAGAACGAGCTCACTGTATATAAAGGTCTTGAAGTTTTTTTTTTTTTATTTAAAAAAAAAGTTGTATGCTTCTTTTGAGATTTAATTTTACTAATCACGCGATCCCAAGCCTACCTATGGAAATTAAGATTTTTTTTTTTTAATTTCAATAGCCTCGCGTATCATCCTGAGTAGGAAGCGGTGTTCTTTTGCGAGGACTTATTGTTTATCAAATCTAATATAATGGCGGGGGCCGTTTAAAACATGAAAAACAAAAAATTATCTCAAGAGGTATTTCTTAAGTAATACGACTTAGGGATCTACAAGTGAGAACGTACTCCTTCTTTAAAGAAAGTGTTGCGGATGTTTATGGGCCGCAGTGTGCACTTAGCTTTAGGTGACCCGTTGCTAGTTTACCCCCTTCTCTTATAAAAAATATTGATCAAATCATAAATGTATGTTTAATGGAAAATTTTGATCAGACTTATATAATGTTCAAAATCTACATAAGTTGTTCTTAAGCTTATTGTAAATATATTTATAAATATAAAATTTAAACGAATAGAAATTCCAAAGACTTAATACATTTTTAAACAATAGAACCTCAACATTCTGCAAAGAGAAAGGAATTTAACTAAATAATCGTTAATTACAGTCTGCGGAGCCCTAAAAGCCCTGAGCTAAGCCATTGTGATGCCCAGCGGAGATGCAATCTATCCCCAGGCTTCTGACCTGCGGACAAAGGGCTTTATTGTACTAGAGGGCGCCACGGACTTTGCTTGAATAATTAAGATTGCTAATCTATGAAGTAATACAACCTCAGGCTTGTTTTTATTTAAAAAAAAAAAAACTAACTATGCTATTTGAAATCTGTATTACTGTTAAAGCTAACTTCAATCTGCGAAAATCCCGAATGACTCTTGAACTAGGTATCGGATCGGGATGAAAATTAAATAGGACCAATCTGGGAACACTTATGGGAACCTAAATGTTCAAGTTCTGAGGTATCGAACATAAAAACTAAAAGCTAATTGAGAACCTTCTTGAAGTTGGTTAAAAATGAAAGCTTCGATTGAAATTGATTCAAACAACTTATAGTAAGGTATACTATACTTTTGTTTTAAGGTCCTCTTGTTTCTTAAAGACTAGTATACTCTCTGTTTTAATAAAAAGGAACTTGATTAAACATAAGGAAGGGGCTATTGATGCGAAAATTAAAATTCTAGCTACTTACAAATGAAGCGAAATAACTATATAAATAAAAATCAATGTTTGTCTGTGTGTATGTTTGTGGTCTTAGCTTTCCTAAACCATTGTTCAGATTGTGATGAAACTTTAGCCCGTGGAGGTTTAAAGAAAATGATTTTAATGAAACTTTTTGCTTTGATTTTTTTTTTGACATATTTAAAAGAGACTTCAATAAACAGAGTATGCAAACAAAACACTTTTATACTTAAAGGGGCTTAGCAAAGTGTGTTGGATGCAGCTTGTAAAATAGAATTTGATGCGGACGAAGAAGCGAGCTTTTAAAATAAATTGCAAATAGAAATGATATCTGAGATAAACTCCGAGCGTTGCCCTTTCCATTGTCCTTTAGGCTTAAGCCTTCTTTAGCTCATAGTGTGGGACCATGTTTTAGTTCTATAGTATCACTGGCAAGATATAATAGTTTTTTTCGTCTTGAGACACTGTGTTAGAGTTAAATCTTAGACGACAGTTGCGAATATTTATACTATCTGTCTGTCACATACTCAGTTTAATTAAAACGGCCATTAATTTAAATACGCGCGGTTCTCGTTTATATTATTCTTTAAAAATAGCATATTAGCGATAGCGGGCAGTAAATAAATGTATTTTATAATCTGTTGTGCTCGTATTTGCATTTTTAATACTGAACCACTTACGTTTTTATAAGCTGTCGAATTGGTTCTCTATTATGTAAATGAAGTAGCTTCTTTAGAAAGATATTGTTTATTTAAGTTCTTGGCCATTGGTATTTAATTCGTGCCATTTTTAAATGTGAAAAATGTTAACAAATTGTATGAAAAATTTATTAAAAAATAAATACGCGCTCACGCCCGTCACCCAGAGGGGTAGGCAGAGATAATGGATTCCCATTTGACGCGATCCTGGCACACCTCTCTCGCTTCTTCCACATTCATACACCTACGCATGCATGCTCGTCGGTTAATTAATTTATTAAAACTAATTATCATTTAACACAAATCTTAACTTGTACAATAGTCTTGTATTCGACGACTTCAATATTTAATTCGAACTATTGTTGGATACTATTTCCCGTTGTACAGACGGGGTAGACAGAGTTTTGAAAGCCGTATTCTACCACGATACGGTTAAATCATGATTTAATAAAAAACATACAATGTTCCAATAAGTGGAACTTCAAACGAAACTTCTAAAAATAGCTGCGTGACTATTAATTTAGTCCGCTCTAATAAGCTACGAGCATAGCAAGCCCTACATCTGTTTTCAGGTCGCTAAGTGACTGCTCTCAATTGCCCCGAAACATCTGCCCTCTTCAAGTGCTCTTTTTTCACTCGCCTCTAGAGAATTACTAACTGCAGTATTGCTTATAACTTAACTGATTACATACGACCACAGTTTTAAATATATATTTATAGATATTGTATGCTCCATATGTCAGTATATGAGGATATTTTCCTCAAGTTGTTGTTATTATGACTGCGTTGTAGGTATTAGGCTTACAGTAAACCATTACGCTTATTATATTTGATAATGATACTAATTAAAAAAAAATCTATAACGTTTTTTATCAAAAATGTTATATTTTTTTAAAAAGAGAATATTTAATTTTTAAATATTAGTTTATGTAGTGAAAAAACATCAAACTCAGTTAAAAAGCCACATTGAATTCTGTTTAATTATGGAAAAAGGTGGCTAAATAACGAATAGTTCACCAGATGTTAAGTAACTATTTCTACCCATACGCAACAAGCAAATGAGTTGCAGATGCGTTGCCTACTTTTATTGAATCTATATCATAGTTGAGTCTACGGCGTCTCACATACAGTCGGGTTACCAAGACCTTCGTCTTCAAATTCATTACTCTATCAAGTGTACGCTTTATGAAACTACAGCACTAAGCAGACCCATATCAAATTATACTTAATTGATGTGACAACAAGGGTCAAAATAGTAAACACATGTTAATGGTATACTCATTATGAAGTTCGTTATTTAATTGTGTGGCCCTGGTGCAAGGAAATGTTTACTCCGACTGTACTTAATGTCTTCAATAAAGTATTTGCTTCAATTTTAGTAATCGTAACTCTATTTCAAATCCTTAAGTCTGTTAGAAAGTGAACAGAGTTCGTGAAAAATTGCACATTATTAGAGATTATCGTATAATAAATGACAAAACTCATTAAGTTTACAATAACAACGGAAAATAGTGTTCTTAAAACTGAAATTTCGAAAATAAATACGTTATAAACAATCTAATAAATTTAAACAGGATGTGTATTCTGTATCATGCAATCAATTTATTTTTTTAATCAATAATTAATTCATAATATTTTACATTGAATCGTAGCCAAGAACATCAAAAGTCTCTGAAACGAAGCGTCCGCCATCTTGTGTTTCAAAATCAAAAAGAATAACGGAAACGCATAGTGGATCACAATTCACAATGTCTGTACGGAGATGTGAGTCACTGGGCGAAAGCACACTCGAGATTATGACTCAGAATAATGTTATCTTGACTTTTATAGCTCGCGATCGCCTCTGTTGCTCCCCTAGATCAGGGTGACCATGTTTATAAACTTAAATCTTAATTATTCTTGAACTTAGAGTGAAGATAAGCACACTACTGTATCGTATTGTGTCTTGACTTGTTTCTAGCCACCTATTAGGCTAACAAAACATCACGTTTCGTGTGTCAAGGCGACAAAAACGCTTCTCTGCAGGTTTTTGTACTTCAACATCCAGCTACCTCGGTATTGTTTAAGATATAGTTTCTTCCAAATACAAATAGAAAAGTTGTAAACAAACAAACGTCTATCATATATGGCGGCCGTTACACTTTTTATACTTTCATCGGAAATGTTGTTATTTTGTTAATTGTGAGAAAAAGGCAAAGTGAAATTCTATATGGATAGCTAATGTTTTTAGGTAATGTAAGATAAAGTTGTTTTTCGAAAATATTTTGGGATTTAAGAATTTTGGCGTAAAACTTAAGCAATACTTTGTTAACAATATTCTCATCTTGATTTGTAGTAAACCCTTCATAAACCTTTTTTCCACGCTTCCTCTAAAAAATATATCTTAGACTTAGAATAAGTTGCAATAACTTATCTGTTGACATGCCTAGCTTTAAATATGATAACCCTAAATCGCATTCCGAACGCTTTCCATTCATAACGTACCAATATAATTCTACGATCAATTAAAATTGTGTAATTCTGTAGTGTACAAGTTAAGGCACGATTTAGAACAAATATATTCAACATAAATCAAATTTATGTAAAGAACTAACACAATCTAATTTCTCCGTAATCAGCAAACCAACTTCACTGGTATTTGAATACGCTGCGGTTTATTTTATCAATTCCACAGCGGATGCTGGTCTATCGATTGTTGCAACACGGGTCGCCCTGATAATGTTGCCACTGCTTTACCACCTTGTACTTTCACGTCTAACTCACGATCATGCTCTTTTCCTTTTTCATCAAATTTGTATTTAGATACGGTTTTTATTTTCAATATCTATTCTTGCTTGAAATGGCACTATATATCATTATTCGAATACTAAAAATATTTTCCGAAAAAAGCCCGATCTTAGAAAAGATAACTCAAAGCGAAACTAACTCGCCCAGGTACTTTTTCCGAGTGTTATGCATCTTTTAATGTTTTAACTATCCAAACCCTCTATTGAAGTCTAGTCAGTCATAAGTCGCATGAGATAAGGGAGCTTGTTCACTCAAACAACATTAAAATACATAAGTTTAGGCTTCGATAATGGCGTAACATAAAATGTATTAATAATGGAATTAGCGTCATACTGGCGATCGTACAAATTGAAATTTTACAATCTCTATCTAATTTCCTAAATTACGGTCTTGAACATTTGTTCTTCTTTTGTATACCATAAACTCGGCCTTATATATTTGTTATATATTGAATTTAAACATCCTTATCACGCTCTAATTCCAAAGGTCTACCTCCAATAAAACATTTATTATCCTTCGAAAATATATTGTTGAATAAACTCCGTCCGATAAACTGGTCGCATCGTCAACAGACCTCTAATGCGCTTTAGTGATTAAACAGGCTTCACAACAGGGAAAATCAATTAAGAAAAGGTTCCGTTATCAGGAACGGTAAAGGCAAAGGCCGTAAGGACGCGCGGCCAGTCTATGTACACTCGCGTTATCGCGTCCAGGCCATTTGTCGGGCACATTCCCGGAATGGGTCGGATGAGCTGATTGACATCGCCCACGCTGCGATGCATTAACGGTCGACGCCTCTATGGGCCCCTCTTTTGTTCTCCGTGCAGGTACATGGCCTACCTGCAATTGGCAAATAAGGGACGCCGATTTTTTTGTGTGTGTCGCAACTGGTTTGAAAAAAGTTACCTGCAATTTTTGTTTTTGTTTCGAAATAGAAAAGTAATTTTTAGTTAGGAATTATTTTTTCGCGTCACTTCATCAACGAATGGAAGCGAACGTTTGGGTACCCGTGTATAATCAAATATATAATCTCAATACTATTGGCTAAAATACCTACTTGGCTTGGCAGGCAAACGACATCATAGTAACAAACGAGGTCAGATTGGCAGATATTTGAAGTCTACCAATCTACAGTGAGGAAGATGCCCTTAAATTCTTTAGATAGACAAAAGAAAATATCATAATCATATCCTAACTAATATTATAAACTGTTGCTCGCTCGTATCTCATTTTCCTTTCGTAAGAAGAACCTTTTAGGATTTAATAACAAACTTTACGTAATCATTAAATAATTAATCGAACATATTTCTTTGTTTTATTCGAACGTGCCGCAAATATTTTAAGTGGTCTTGTCAGTTTGTTTATTATTTGATGTTTGTTTTTGAGGAATGATTTCTTTCTCTCTATGTTTTTAGAATATACCGAGTCATCGTCTACCTGTCGACAACACCGCTCCAAATCCACTTGACGTATATCTTTTGTTAGAGACAATACAAAATATTTCTTGTTTTGTCTTTAGATTTGTCATCAAAGTGGTTAAAAGTTGCTATTGGTATTAGTATCCTAACGCATTGAAGCCCTAATCCGATTTAGTGTTTTATTACCCTGCTCGACTAAAACAATACTTTGTGTCGCCTCATCTTGTCTAACACGAATAATTACGACGCTATCAGAAAGTGCTTCGAATTCTATATCTTTAGAACACTCTTAAGATACTCCCGCAGGTTTCCGTTCACTCGCTATGGATTTCCGGCGACCCGTTAATCGAGCCCAGGCTTATAAATCACGTCGGGACGCCGATATGGCTAAAAGCATCGACCGAAAGAATAAAAATAGTCCCCGGCTAAGTCGATGTTCGTGTTTCGTGATAAGGTCGTTGTAGTTTTTGTCGGGTCCGGGACAACCGCGGGAGAAAGATAGGCTGCGAGTGAGATAATAAAACACACCACTCGGTATAATTTCGTGTTCGGAATAGCTTCGATTATTTTATTCGAGATTTTTTGTTAATAGAAAGTAAGAAATAAAGACTTACACCTGATGACGACAAGAAGAAACTGACTGACTGATATATCAAGCACAACCCAAACTACTGGACCTAGAGGCTTGAAAGCATGCACAGAAATTTCTCTCATGACGTAGACGAACACTAAATAAGGAATTTTTAAAATTCATCCCCTAAAGGTCTAAAGTAGGGGATGAAAGTTTGTATATTGAAATATTTTTCCATCAGAATACTTGAAAATTGACAAAAATGTAGATTCCTTAAGAAAAATAACTGAAACTATTGACAACTAAATATAATTTAAATTTGATCGTAGAATGTTATTCGTTGTAAGATATTTTGTGAAAATATCATACCATTGTAATGTACCATTGGAGAAAGTCATGAAAATTTCAATAGGTTATAGAACCTTGTTCTCAGTAAGATCAACCCCTAGTAGTAGTGTAGTCGAGTTGAGATTGCAAACGTAAGTATACACAGCCCTATTAGAGTCCAGACGATGTAAATGACGACACTGTAAAATATCTTGTACTACATACATGACGTAATAATTTTCGTTTGGAGTATTGCGTAAAGTTTTGTTCATCTTATCGAATACGGATTTACGTTTTTCGTCTTACAAGCGCACCTGCTGCGGCTATAAATATCTTACGCACGCCGAACTCGAGCGCCGCCCGTGAGTCCGTGAGTCCACGAGTCCGTGACCCGTGAGTCCGTGAGTCCAGCGTGCTGTAAAGTTCTCAGACAATTGAATCTTCGATGTGTGTTTTAATAATAGTTGTCAAAGCTTGTGAAGTGCTTGTATTATTTACTCACGTAAGACCCCTTGAGTGGATTATTTTGTGTTAAGATACGTCGACACTAAAACTTGTTCTGTGAGATAGCATTATTCTGAGTTAAGTTATTTATTTTGTAGAAGAAGAATAACGGAGAATTGGAAGAGGGGATGGAAAGAGATAGGGATGGGGACATGTCGGAGCAATGAAAATAAAAGTATTTTGCCATAATACAGACACATATCTATACGTACAAAGTTGTAATTGGAGTAGCCGGCTACTGGGACATTAGTGGGATATTCGAATTAAATGTATGTTGGAGTAATTTGTCCGAAACGAGATATTTATCACACAGCCAGCCGCGCGCGACGTCAAAACGAACGGGACCGTTGCGTTCGCGGGTACATTTTTTCGCTTCACATCTCCCTCTCGCACATAACGTAAGACAGGGACGAGGCTATCGATAGATTGCAACGTTATGACCAAGCGCCAGGGTTTATATTTGTTTGTTTGGAACATTCAAAGTATCGTAATGAAGCTACGGTCGCATGAGCGCATTCATATGGTTCATCTCGACAAGATCGTATGTAGAATTACTTGGTTATTTAATTTGAACCTTGTGTTATGTGAAAAGAAGTTTAAATTCGTATGTTTGTAATGTGATTTGTAGTATAGCGCGCGCATACGCTTATCCTTGCGTCGAGCGGTTGGCGCCGGCGCCTCACTTAGCACTATTTTTTTCTCCATCCGTCCTTATTCCTAATGAATTCATTAATACTGTAATTTTATGCGCAGCTATATCCCATGCGTAATTTTCCAGTTTGCAACTCTGACTCGGTTTCAAGTTGCTTGCGCGTAGGCGCGCAATTGCCATGGTAATGTCAAGATTTATCATAATATAGTAATTTTATTGATGTCGGCAACAATATTTAATGCAATCGCAACATTAAGACATCACTAGTTCATAAAGTTATAGAATAAATCATTATAAAAGAGGTAAAATGTCTTTCCGTTGAAATTTTGATTATTAAAATTCATATTGACTTTGTAAACGATATCATCATTATGTGTAGTATGTACAAGAAGTATATATAATAATACTTTTCTTTCGTAAACACATACTAAAATAGATAATTCACCCCATACACCCAGACTCAAGACAAACAGACATGTTCATGCACACAAATGTCTGTCCAGGGTAGAAATCTAACCCACGACCTGCAGCGTGAGAAGCAAGTACCTTACTAACCACGCCAATCGGCCCGTTAAATAATCTGCATTATAAAGAAAGTTTACTTTCTAAAAAGTGATTTAAATACGTATAGTGAAGCTTAAACTTCAAGAGTATATGCTAAATAATTGGAGATGATTTCATTTAGATTTTGAAGCCAATTTCTCACCTAGATTTTACTGGCGTATAAACTTGTCGCGATACAAGGTTTATCTCTTTCTTTCTTTATGAAAAAACTGAGACGACAATATGTTTTGTGTGAATGTTTTAGGCAGTGTAAACCCACGGTTACAACAGACACTCGAGTTCTTGTGCGGCCACAAATCGTTTCTTAATCATTACTATAAAAAGGGAAGTAATCAAACCTTTACTTCTATCGTTATTTCAACGAACTCAGAAAAACAGCTAGAGTGAAATATTGCATGAATAACTGGATACCGATATTTTCTGGAAGCAAGAATTTCTGTAATTTTTATTTATTTAAATAAACAATTAACAGATAAGTGGTATCTCCCAAAAATACTAAATACATATATTAATATACTATAATAATACCTCATATATAATATATATAATAATAGTCATATATAATATACATAATAATACCTCAATACTAATTACATAATTGCATTTCTTGTGAATTCATAGAACATCGTCATCAGAAACGATTGTGACGCAATACTGCTAGTACAGCCGTGTCGCAATCGTTTCACTAGTGTCCGTCGTTTGGACCTTACTACGTACTTCGACCTTTTGCAATAAAGATATTACAATTCCGTACCCACTGACAAAATTCGGGATGCTCGAGTGGACAAGTGCGTACAGTGCGGCGCAACTCTCATTATTTAATTACGCGCCTCGCGTGTCAGAATGCGGTACGGGAATGTCCGCACCGGCCATAATTCTTTTCGTCTGGAATTTCCTTCATTAAAGCCATACGTGAACTAGATATTGTTACGTTTCAAATATGATGGCGAAACAGTTTACCAGCGCCATCTGTCATGTGATTTGTAAAGATACCAATAGGGTATGTGTCTGCTAATATTAATTTGAACCAGTGATTGATAATAATTCCATTTCATGATTTTTTTATACTAACGCGGGTACTGCACATTGGAATGAGAGTAATTTACGTATTTTATCGCGTATATTTTATGTTTTTGTTTCCAACGTTTCGAGTTCTTTACAGCGCTCAAGGTCACGGGGATGACTGAGGTGTCTGACGTCCCAATGTCAAAGTTGCTGGCAACCCTATTATTTTTACGCCGATCTATGTAGAATGAGACAGTATCAAAATAGTCCCGTACAGTAATGTATTCGGAAAACGAAATGTCGGGAACAGGAAATAGGGTAGGCACTAATTTAGAGAACTAGACGATCGAATAGGCCAGTAGGGCCTATTCAATAGTCTTTAGAAAGTAACTTGTAATAGGCCGGGAATCCGACATCGACAACTTGTTCCAAGCCTACGTGGCTTACAAAGAACAAAAACACTTCGTATGCGAGGTATATTCATGTATTTTTACGGAACGGTTTTTGAATATCGTATGAATGGCTATGTGTGTCAGCGCCATACTGTTATGGTTGGTGTGAACATTTCGCAGTTCTTTTGTTGTGTTACATTACCTTCGCACGATGTCGGCAGCGAAAGGGTAATTTTAATTAACCGTTCGTCAATTGTTTGTGCCGGGAAAGAGGTTATTTTTTTTATCTTACATCGCAAATGATGTTTTTACCTTGGAGCAAAGATTTCTATATTAAATTTCTTTTGTCAATTTGTATGACACGGAGTCTCAGGTTCCAAACACGGGCACAAATTTTAGCACGTTATCTTTTTGGTATGCGTAAAAATTTCTGTAGTTAGATACAAATAGGCGAAAAAATCTATTAGTTATTTCTACTGTTTTTTATTGTGACAAAGCACTGGTGAAGTGGTAATATATTTACGCAAAATAAACGTAGTAAAAAAGTGACTGAAAACATATCAAATATTACGTAACACGCACCATGATTTATAATGAAAAGACTTTTAAATTCCTGATCGTCAGTGAGCCGCATGAGATATTTAGCTTCCTTCCATTAATGTTTCATTGTATTAATAATGGGTACATATTGAAGAGGTACGCGCCGCAGGAACCGGAATGTCATCTGCTCATAGCATGAGACGTATGAAGCAATGTGAACGCTCAGCTAAACTGGACAGGCAGG
>JWHW01025633.1:95129-107009 GCA_000931545.1 Papilio glaucus | reverse complement strand
GACTAACTCAAAGTTTAGCGTAGCGTGCAACGTTTTCCAAGTGCCGCCCCGGGCGCCGGCGTCTAGACTGTAGACCACACGCACGGCACTAACTCGACGGACACTCGCAATTACCTGCCAATAATCGAGAACACGCACGGATGGTTTGCGACCTATTCGACTTTCAAACATCGATTTATCTTCGAAAATCGATTAAATGTTTTTGTAATTTTACTTATAGAATTTGTGGTGGTGTTTACAAACGTGATTAGGTTGATATTAATTATATATATTATTTAGTTTCTTAATATCTAGCTTAGTTAATATCATTGATTATATGTACGTTATTAATCACGAGCGGGTTGCCGAGCTAAATGTGGGGCCAACGCTGTTAAATCGTAAAAACCAAATTAGGTTGAACCCTTGCGTAACTTAACGTTGGCGATTCTAGTAGTAGAGTTTATGTGAACGTACAACGGAATTTTAGAATAAATAAATACGCCCGTAACACAGAGGGGTAGGCAGAAATTATAGAATTTCATTTGTCAATTTCATACCTTTCTGAATTCTAGTTACAACATGCTCTTTTCAGCCACACTTTTCCCTTATAATTCTATTTTAAATCCTATCATTCAACGTCACGCCTTATATACTTCTTAAGGATCGCATCTCAACGGCATAAACTCTACTAACATGCTTTTCCTGCCAAACCCAGCTCTCACTGCCATACATTAAAGTGGGAACTAGTACAGCACTATGTTTTGCCAGAGGAGCATTCATAGATACATGCTGACTCCTATAGAAAATAAAAAAATAATGATCAAATATTTAACTACTAAATCACTTTTTTATTTTACTTTCATATGTACCACTCTTCATATGTGCACACTTACCTTTACCAGTAATTTTTGTTATTTATTTTGAATTTTATAGTATAAAAACTATTTTTATCCAAAATAATGAAAACAAAATTAAATAGTTTGAGATCCACATTTTCTATCATTTCACAGACTCACATCAATATTTGTAAAACATACAGAGTGCAAAGAGCTTTACCATCGCTTAAAATTCCCACAAGTTAAAAAAAAATATAACCGGGTGCCCGCATACCTGTCCGACGGTCGAGCCCTCCCGGTAATTGCCCTCTCGTAAACAAACCGCTAAACTCGATGATTGAGATCGCATCTCATTTGCAACAAACAAACCTTGCAAATCAAAACTAACCCGTTAAATACTGCTAAGCTAATATTTGTGAATATTCGTCAAATAACTTTGACGAATATTTTATAGGTAATTGATGGTTAAGAAAAATATTGGAACAAGAATTTTGAAGGACTATGGACACATTTGATTAATGTTGATACATTTTTTGCATGCTATTGATATTATGGCGAAACAATGTAATATTTGTAAGAACTTGTAATACCGTGTTTTATGCAAATAAACGTAATCTTATTTAAATTATTAATAATAATTTTTATTTTATATAGTCTTAGTAAAGATACAAAAAATTGTATTCGCGTCCTTCCATAATTTCTCGCGTTGGTTGTAAAAAAAACAAGACACTAGAGATTTCGGTGGCAATGACCTGCAGCTAATTGAGACTACAACCGTCATCTAAACCGTATCACCCGTCATCTAAACTAGATATCTAATGCTGCATTGGTTAATTGCATTCATTCGACACGACGTACGTTATCTGATAAAACGTCTTATCGTTACGCATTTTTACAAATCGATTTATTTGAATCGATTAAAATCAACTTTCTTGTTGGTCGATAACGATTTTATATGTGTCAATATGGCGCTTGGCGGCAAATCAAAAAAATGAAACTGGTTCAAATTGTTATAGCGGAAACTGGATAAAAGTGTTTCTATGTTTCGAAATTGAATTCTCCCTAAATTAACTTCTTTTAATTTTGAAAAATTTGGCAAACACTAGAGCGCCATTTAAATTAATTCTAGTTAATTTCTGATGTCGGAAATAATTACTGCCAATAAGAATTACTATGCAAATCTGTTCGGCCCCATATGGTACTGACCAACGCTACGCGATGACATTTCTTTGCAGCAAACAGTGTTTACAGGAGAATATACATTATACGGACATAGTATACTGAGAATGGAAGCTCGGTGGCATTCCATCACTCTACATGCATTCTCTGTTCTCGGGAACTGGGAGTAAACAAAACTACTTTTTTAATATTAAAGGAAATAAAACATTTTGTGATTGCTAATCTATCACATCACATCTATCAATAAATATACTTTATGATTGAATGTTTTTTTTTTTAATTTTAAATTAATAATAAAATAAAATATGTGAAGGTATGTTATAAGAACAATCATTAAAAGTTAGAAAGTAATTACATATCTTCATCTCGAATCGATGAGTAGATGTTTGAAGGAAAACGATTATCAACCTGTTAATTATAAATTACCTTTAATAAAGAGAATCGATTATATTATAAATATATTATACTGCGAGTTTGGAATTGTGGACGTTTAGAATATGATGGGAATGAAAAAAAAGCCTTTAATGTGCGTCGGTTATTAATTGAAACAAAATATTTTTTGGTTGTATGCTTTATCGGAGTTTGAGGTACATACCCTCTATATTTAAGAGCCAGTAAGTTGGGCATCCCGCTGTGAAGGGCCACACAGAGGCAGCCGGTGCTCTGACGAGTTTCACTCATTGCTTTCGGTATGGTCTAATTGATTAACTTAAGCGAATAGTATTGAAATAAAATCACATAACCTAAAGTTTGACTGTAGTTTTACGATTTATATGAACTTGAATGAATATCTAGCAAGATTCGAAGTCTTATTTCAGAATTTTAAAATTTAATACACCACTGGAAACCAACATTTAATTTTAAGCGATAAAAAAATCACCTCACACGTCTCTTGTGACGTCGCTAATAACAACTAATGAAAGAAATAAATGGATGGGTTATTGTAAATATCTATTTAAGAAAATAACTCTCGTTTTTCTTGAAATTTAATTAATTACAAGTTTTTATTTCTTTCTTATTTACCCACTTGATTTCGTTTGCGCGGTTGAACATCTTTTACTCTAACCTAACCCGCTTCAGCTTATAACTCGAGCTGAACTCGTTTAAATATTTGTTGTAAATGAGCGAGGTGTGCTTACGGCGAGCGGCGGCGTGTTTACACCGCTACTTAGGGCGGCTGGTTTGGACACACATCTTCTGTATTGCACACGCTTGACTTAACGACCCACCAACAATTTGTTTAGCAGTACGCTTATTTACTTAAAAATGTTACCGTAAAAATCGAACTACCGCATCTTTTTGCCGAATGAAACTGTTAATAAGGCTTATACTATTAACAGGGTAAACGACCAAGTTATAGGACCACAATACCCGAAGAATCAGAGTCAGAGAGAGAGTAGTAGTCATCTTTGTACGCAGAATATTCAGCGATAGACCGATAATTTTTTGGCGCGTTAAAAGCTTTTTAGTGATTTTTAACGTTGGTTTCTGTGGTATACACACTCTGTATTAGGCGTAGGCTTACACTGACAGCCTGACAGCTGTCACCGTACGGTGGGATCGTGCCACAGCGATGTTCATTACTTGTTGTTTTATTTACGTAATAAATGGTTGTTTGTTTATTAAACAAACTAACGTTAATAAAATCAATTATAAATAATGGAAAGCATCGCAAATTACGAGTGCAATTCTAGTGCGCGCATTTTCCGCTCCACTGCGCCATAAACACTTAGAAAGGCACTAGCGCCGCTTTCTAAGAACGCAATGAATAACCATTAACATATCAACTCGTTAATTCGTCCAATTAGCATCGCGTCGCTTGTAAATAACGTAACACAAGACCATAATGGCATTCGTTTGTCTCATCATGCAAAGCGACAATTTTTTCTTCAAATTCCTTTTTAACAATTGTCTGACCTTAAAAAGCCCGTTACCAAAGTATTTTTATGGGCAACTATAATAGCTTTATTACTTACATGTGTTCAACCGGTCGTACAAAGCTGCATTTGCGTATGTTTTAAAAGGATACGAATACATGTTATTACGTAAAAAAACAGCTGTCTTTGTTTGGGGTATGATAACAGTGTTTTCTAATTCTATTTATAAAACTAAATTATTCGTACACAGAGATTTAAGGTATGAGACGAAATATAACTTGCCAAACATGAATCCTCCTCACCCTAAAAACTTCACTAGGAACAGTAGAACAGAAAACATTCACATAAAACATGTTGTCTTCCTCTTTCTCACTGAAAAACTGAGACGACAGTATGTTTTATGGAAATGTTTCCGGCAGTGTGAACTAACAAACCGAATTAAATTAAACCGAAATCCATGACAATGTTTTTGTCTTGATTTCGGTACGGATTCAAAGATAACCAAGCTCTTCAAAAGATAAGTGTAACAACACAAATGCGGACAAGATGTAAACACTCAAGCTCGTAAACCAGAGGGTAGGCAGAGATCACGGATTTCAATTTACCAGTTATTTTCGTTATTTACTTGTATTCAAAAGTCCGTAGTTAATCCTTTTTAGACCACAGACAATATTCAAATGATGATAAAAGTCGTGTTGACGTTGACGACGACTGTCAGGAGATATATTTTGACGGTTGACATTCAAGAACGAGACGCGGAAGTGAACACTAAGGTTGGTGAATCTATATTACTATTGTGAGAATTTTTGGTGATTTTATAATGAAAAACAATTGTTAATAGATGTTGATGAAATTTAATGACTCCCTTCTAAGATAATTTTACAATACATCTACGCATATATGCTCGTCAGTTTCGGAAATTATAACGAAATTATAACGCCTTTCGTCAGCCCATGAACAAACAATGTTTCATTTATCTTAAAATGATGTGTAATTTAATCTTGTGTTCTTAATGTTATTGAATAAGCAGAACTAAGGTTTCTAGAATAAATTGCGCTGTTAATATAATCATAAAAATTATTACTTTTATAATACCTACTAATAAACGATGTCACAATTTTAACATCACGTAAGCGCGTTACAATTCAATGGCGGATACCTAAAAAATCTATTAAAGCATTTAGCCAATAAAAATGTTTGATATTTAAACAACAAGTTTCCAAACATTGTATCTAGTGGCCAGCGACCTCAAACATGGCAGTTATTGTGTTTTGTTACTTTGAATCTTAATGCTTTTTAGATAAGGTACACATTTAATTGTACCTATGTATTCATTCAATCAATCAAATTTAATTTTTTTCTTTTATGTTTTTTTATTAAATAAGGCTAACAAGCAGCTAATACAGAGTGACGATAAAAGATTCTGTAGCTCAGCAAACTGAAGTTATCTTTTCTTCACCTTTGCACGTACAGTCGTTAAGAAAATAGTTCTTATACACTCACATCAGTGTACAGTCGCTAAGAATTAACATAATAAAAATCACTCTTTTTCCATCAATACAAATCCTCAGCCACTTCGCAGCGGGGTTAAACTGTAAATGCCTCTTTGAGGCATCGAACTGCAGTTGAAATAAATATGTACGTTGTCATAGTTAGTGATGTACAGTACCGTAGACAAGTGAAACAGCTCCTAATCAAGTAATAAATAACATAGTATACCATTATTACTCATTAACTGTACACGACATTGTATAAAGTATGAGGGGTATTAATTTAAATTGCATTCGAAATTGAAACGTTAATCGAGTCGCGCTATCCGATTAATGCATTCGAATTGCCGAATCGATTAATTACATCGATTCTCGTTAACGCGATGTTCGCGTGCTTTGTATTTTATCTACAACTTAATTGATTACTTAACGTGTACACGTAACTTTAGCCGGTCGTTAGAGTGGTATTTGGTTAATTAGCAGCTTTTGTGCGGTAAAAGTTCTTTTTTATTATTATTGAGTTTTGTTACTTGATGATAGCCTTGTTGGTGGGTGTCAGAGTTTCGATTACCGTCTAACTTGTTCTTGAATTTTTACATGCGACGAAATAATTAGTTAAAAATTTCTCACGCAACCAAAATCCTAATGGTTGTAAAAGATGTTATTTACTTTTTAAGAAATAGTTATTACAGAAATCACATTCACACAAAGCCATCTATTCCAAATCCCAAACTAAGCAGAGCCTTTACTATGGAAACCAGATAACTGATATACTACATATACTTCACCCAGACTCAGGACAAACAGATATTTTAATACACAAATGTCTGTCCTGGGTGGGAATCGAGCCCACGACCTGCTGCGTGAAAAGCTAGTATCTTACTAGCCACGCCATCTGGGGTGTCAATAAATAAAAATCGAGTTAAGGAAAACATAGGAAGGGAACGAGACTTTCTCCTAAGAATCGTATCCTTACGTTCATAAAGTCGACGTAGAAGTGAAAAATTATTATTTTTTAGACAGATCAAGTAACATTGGACAACAGAGCGGCGGTACCGCATTAGTTCCAGGTTCAGTGCTAGCCGAGCTCTACACAACCAACCCATTTATTGCGCGGCGCACTCAAAGTGCTGTCAGATGCAAGCTAGCGATGCGACACGCAAATAAATTAATATTTATGCAAGGATTACTACTACACCAACTACCTTTTTATATCTGTAATATATTGATGTCGGATCATCTACACTATTTTATTATAAAGAGGATAGATTTGTTTTTTGTATGTTTGTAACGTATGAACTCAAAAACTACTGGACCGATTTCAAAAATTCTTTCGCCAATAGAATGCTTCATTATCCCTCAATAACATTGGGTGGAAATTATATTATAAATAAAAACGGCGAGAAAAGAATGCGTGCGAAACCGCCGCTAACAGCTGGTGGAAAATAAAGAAGGAATTGAAATTAAATAGGCATGATAATGTTTGTTATATTTCTCTTATACGCATTTAATAAACAAATAAATTTATTTTAATAAGTACAACTTAAACCTCGTAAATAAGTTCAAATTTTTAAAAGCTTGCCATAGCAACCATAGGACAAGACCAAAAAAAGACAAATCATTTTTAAACATTCCAGAAATGAAATGTTTATTTCGTGATATGGGTGGATGTAACGGACAGAATTTCGCTTTTGCTTAATTAAAAAATAAACAATTCTTCATGTGATGTAACTCGATTTCTATGGGCAGTTGCGTGCGAACGTCTGTGAAGCGAATGCGATTAGCTGCGTCAAAGAAAATAACATTACTATAGGTTCTCGATGCCTTCTCAAAATTAACTAATTTCGAGAATAAAACATTGTGTTGTTAAAACAAATAAAGTCCTACTTTTGCTTAATCCAACCGAAGTTTACAGAGCAACAATGTATCTTTTTAATATAGAAAACAAAATCGGAAATCGAAATGAATTTGTTGGTATGTTATTATAAAAGTTATTACTTTTAAATTAGAGGAGAAATTATTGTAAATTTACGCATTTTTACTATAGCTATATAATAATAAATATTATTTTAACACTCTTTATAAAATTACAATAACCGTAGAAGGATTTTGGTGATTTTTTGTCGGAACCGACTTAATTAAACAAACTGATTATAGCTTACAACTTTACCCGTATTGTATATAACATAAGTACAAAAGGTGTTATAGAGTTTAAGTTGTGTCTGCTTTATACGATGTTGTTGTTCATGTCACCTTGATCTCGAATGTCGATCGAAACTCTCAAACAAAATATGTTTCGAGTTACAATGGTAGGTGCGATGAGTTCGCGCGTCCGAGCCGAACGTGGCCGCATTCTTTGGCTTCTTTCTCCGCATCGTATCGAGAGAGATTCTAAGTGCATTCCATCTACAATCTCTAATACTGGCTTGATGAATCGAATCATTCATAACTGTACTCCTTAACTCGACAAAAAATACTTTTTAACTTCATAAATCTTGAATTTACTAATCATTTTTTATCACAATTAATCGTACGAACTTGCTGAATCACCTGTCTTTATAACTTTGTAACGATTTCATTACTAGTAAATGTAATAGTATGTTCTTAAATAAAACGCTGTATGTGTTTATTTGTTTAATGCCGAAAACGAGAGTGGCGCACAGGCCGAGCGGAGTGTAAAACAAAAGACAATATACTTTATTGATTACAACGCCCTCTTTCGCAAGGCGAATATACTTCAAAATCTGTTCTTCCATAACCTAACTTGGGAATTTGTTGAGTTGAACTTGATATGTTACATCCATTAAATTCTTAAATTAATTTCAAGTATTTTTTTACATTGTTATACATTCTTTATGCAGTCCATTGTGCCTATACAAAGTGTCGAGGCGATTGTTACCAATATTATGTGTGACCACGATATAAAGTAGCCTTATTAGTATTCAAGAAGAACGCTTTCTCTGGAGTCATTGTTTCGTAATAACATAAGAAGAGGGTGCAGCGCAGTGGAAATACCTGAACCCTAACACTATAGTAACCTTAAACGACTGATAGGGAATAAGCTTATATACAAGGTCGGCCATCAATTGTAAGCGATATTTCATACGCTAAATATCATTTGTACGAACTGTCCATGATTTTATTTCAGTTCATATTTTAATTTGGACCACCCAACCTAAAAAAAACTATAAATAACTTCGAAATGTTGTTTGGGATGTAATGAGAGCGCTCTGTTCTGATATGCCCGGAATGCGGACGATCTTGAAACGAATTGCTTTCTTCTGCTTATCCGATAAATGTATGCAATAAAATTTAACACCTATATTGGACTGTCCGAACGTATAAGTGTTTGGGAACTTGATAACGTGAGCTCTTATAAATTATTCAGTGCACATTTATGTGTTTTGTGTATTTTGATAGTGTAAATCTACACTTATAGATGGGTTATAAAAACAATTTATTGCAAGTGTAATAGTACCGTCACTTCCAGGGAGGCGGTCTTTGTTTTGACTGTATACTTAGGATTAAAATATTACTGTCTTTCTGTGTAGCCCAGTTCAATTAATGAAGTATAGAGATATTCAATCAACGTCTGTTCTCTTGAAGGCTTTAGAAAAAGTAAGAAGGTTTTCAAAATCATATCCATCCATCTTTTTTTTTCTAATACTTAAATTGTATACAAGACATATTTAACAGCCTAGGTATATTATAAACTAAGAACTGAACTTGTATGAATGTAAAATTGTGAACTAACCGAATTTTTAACAATTTAACGTGTCATTTCTAGACACGTCAGTTTACAAATTACCGATGTCTACACTAAAAGTAGGTTAGGGTCGTTAGTTTGTCCATAAAAATGATATCTTGAAAATATGTTTATAAAAGAACAATCGGTTTGTTGCGTTGGACATGATACGTCAGATTGTGAATGATTAATTCAGTTCACTTTGATTACATTTTATCATATGCTTAGTCCGATTATAAATTGACAAAGTTTACAATCTGTCGGCGAAATAAAGAAAACAGATAGAACACAAGTTAGATGTAAGGTGTCAACAAACTGCAGCGGTGCAGGAAAGGTGTCAAAACACGGGGCGATAATTCACGCACTATAGGCCATTTGAAATCGGTCGTGAGTTTGACACAAAGCCTGTCGTGTGTCGCGCGTTGACACCTGCCCAAAGGAACGCCGACGCAGCACGCTCGGAGCTGAGACAATATTGATACGATAACTCGGAACGGTAATTCAATTCGACACGCTTGAAATATATAAAGAAGGAAAAGTAATAATTTGCCAATACGACGCCTATTACATAGTTTTCTAAATATTTTAGATGCATGCTTCGAAAAATGCTTTTCTCTACAGTTGACACATTAAAGGTGGTCAAAAGCGCATATAATCCTAACTAATAGAATAAATGAGAATGTTTAGTTTATTTGTTACGCTTTAACTCCCTAACGACTCGACTCATCATGAAATTTTGCACATAAATTGTCAGGCACATTACCATGGCAACCAATAACAACTGTTTGACATTCGCCTATAATTCCAAATTATAATACGCGAAATCTAGTTATAAAAACAACGAACGAACAAGTTTGGTATAAAAAAAATCTTTACCATTTAAATGTATTGTATTTTCACTGGCATATCTAGCAATACATCATTGAGTAAGCTACACCCAAAATTTTACAGTATACATTATACAAGCAAATTGAATGTTGGTTTGCCATTAAAACATCTTGTGAATCGGTTGGCAGCGCCAACTACCGTCTAATTGTCAATCTAAACCATCGAAGGACCTATGACCCACAAAAAAATCATCCAATTCGGTCCAGCGAACTATTGAAATTACTGCATTGTCATCGGTATTTGATAAGTGTGTTACGTTTCAAATTAATTGGACGTTTCGAAGGGGTTTAAAATCATGTTAAAAGATTCCGTTACATACAAACAAAGAAATAAACATTCATACACACACCGAGTTAATAAAAGCGTGTTAAATAGACACCGAATAGATCCATCCTAATAGTTGCAGCTGTAACTCTTATAACTTTACGATAATATTTACAATACACAAATATTTGAAATTTATTCATCTTTAACCACCAAAGAACTCGACCGTGAATCAAAAGAGAATACGAGCGGCACGCGAGTAAAATGAATTATGATTTGAATGGTCCGTTACGTCTGAACAAGGCCATTGTCGCGGTTACGGCCGTCGCCCGCACAATCGGAAGGGTTATCGATAATCGCCGACTATACGGTTCCACTTTACCGAATAATCGATATAAAGGTATATCGATTATTCGGTATTCGATTGTTGGGCTCAGGTAGTAAGGACTTTATTGTTGTCTAACAGGCGTTCAATATAGTTCGGACAGGTGCCGCTTTATTAAATAACACTGGACAACACTAACTTCTTTTGAATTATGACAAATGTTACTTTAAAAAAAAAAAACAGATCTGTCATTGCGCTATAATTTGATGGCAGTTTATTCGAAGGGTGTAAGGTAACTGCTAGGATTATTAAAACATTTTATTGTTTTAATCTCATTGTTTCCAATGTTATTGAAAATCTTATTTAGATTAAGACAATACTCATGTGACCGAATTCTCAAATTTTAAGGGCAATTACACAACCTTCGTTAATTAGGCGAGTGAAGTTTGTTACATATCGAAATAGAAATTTAGTAAACAAATAAACGTCACTTACCATACATGGCGGCCATTACACTTTTTATACCTTCATCGGAAATGGTCTAATTTTGTAAAAATCGTGATATAAGGTGAAGCGAAATTGTATAATATGGTTAGCTAAATGTTATAAGGTAATGTGAAAAAAAGAATTGATTTTCGATAATATTTAGTTTTTACTAATTTTAGCGAAATATGCTAGATGTACCCTTTATTTACAAAATTTCCATCTTGATTCAGAACGAATGTCACAAATGTAACTTTTTGTACTTTTAGAAATTCGACTAACGCTTCTCATTATTCAAATATTATTAGGCGCGAAAGCGCCTCTGTAGCCCCGACCACGGACGTGAAATGCATTATAACGAATATAGACCTAGCATTTAAAGATATTGAAAATCCTGATCAACACTGCTCATGTCTTCCATTTAAGATATTAAGGAATTTCTATCTTCCCACATTTATCATAAGGATTACAAAAGAATTGATGTGATTAAGAGATAACGCCGATAAAACCGTCTACTGAGTAGAAAGCTTATCGACGTAGCTTATACCTGACCGTAATTCTATAAGGTATTTAACAATACTTTTACAATATTTATGAGTACAAAGAGTAACCAAACAGTTCTACGTTTAATTGGCTAATAATTGTTTCATCGTAAACAATAAAACAGACAAGCACCATATTAAACGTTAGTTCTCTATATTTTTTGCAATAGTTTTGTTTATGTAACAAAAACAACAGCGGGGATAAAAAGTATAAAAACACAAAAGATCAATTCCGCAAGTAACCTTACAATAAACAAATATAACGTAATTAT
>JWHW01025633.1:45267-78701 GCA_000931545.1 Papilio glaucus | reverse complement strand
ACGAACCATACATCGGCCTATTGAATCTTTATCAACGGGAAATCGTACAAATTTCGACATGGACTGTACGCAGACAACACTCAATCTTATTTCTAATTTGATAGAAACGAAATTAGTGTAATAGTATCGCTTTACGAAATTATCGTAAAACAATTATTGGTTAGAGATTTAATTAATGATGTACTTTTAACATTTTTAATTTAATGCAACGAAAGTGACATCTTTCACTTAAGTTCTGATTAAAAAGCGTAGCATAAAATGACGAAACTAATATTAATTAAACATAATTATGTATTTTAATATTGATATTTAAATAACCTCACTAATGAGATGAAACATAATTAGTTAAATAGCTATAAAAAGTTACGAGCGTACACTCTGTGTGAATAAAGTTCTCTGTGTCTAAATTGATTTTTTTTTAACTCAAATCCTACCATGTAGCAATTATTATATCATACTAGCGACCCGCCCCGGCTTCTCACGTAGTTTCTCCATACAAACGTTCATCCCCCACTTAACCATTCATTCATTCAACTGTCAAGTCACTGACAGTTATGTCAAAAGCGCTAAAATACCTACATTAGAAAGTTTAAATGGTCGTTTACTTTTATTAAATTTACTTAATTTCCGTACAACCTTCTTAATTTTTTTCTTTCGTAAGAACCTTCTCCAGATCTAATTTTTGTAAGATGACTTCGGTTAACATTGTGTCAAAGGTTGTTATTGTCGAAACATGAAAAGTTACCATGGCAACCGATGAAATACCCGATGTCAATAGGAATGACTTACCAAAGCTGAAATGTGACATTAAGGATCTAATAAAGTTAATTATAGGTGGATAAGGATGGTTGTGTATACGCAGTTTACACTTTCAGTTCTTTGAACGCACTCTGCAGTATTTCATCGAACGTCACAAGGGATGTCCAAAACTGTGTTCACACTGCCGAAAACATAAGACATGTTGTCATCTCTCCCTTTCTCTTTGAAAATCCTAAGATGACAACATATTTTATGTCAATGTTTTCGGCAGTGTGAATGATAAGGTCACCTTCATTGTTACGTAACAGATTTCTTATATAATTTTCTCAATATGTTACATACTAATATTATATACGTGTAATACTAAAACTCCAATTAATTTGTATTCCAGGGAGCAAGAAGCATTATCGTACTGCCAGAACAGTCCGTCAAGCGCGGCGCCTCGCGGCACGCACTCGCTGTTATTGTGCTGCTTCCGCGACCTCTGCAACCACGAGGACAGTCCGCTGGCTAGAGCCAGGCTCAACCTCACCAACGAGCTTGGTAAGTTCACATCAGTTAAGTAAATAAGCACTCAAGTCAAAGTCAAGTCTCTGGCATAATCGTGTCACAATAGTCAATCAATGGCTTCACAGTTGTGGATTCGGTATTATACTAATAAATTATACCACAATGATTTATGAGTGACAATCGGACACCATTAAAAAAAACTAGGTTCACCTGCTGAAACGGACTTGAAGGTGCAGTTGTTTGGTTTTAAGTACATACATCTTCTATGTATCTAAAGAAGAAATTGACTTACATCAACGTACCATTCGTGCAACAGATGTTGTTGTTGCGGGCTCTACCACTGTTAAATATAGTAAATATTTTTTTTTAAAGCAATAGATAAGTAAATTTGAAAGTTAAATATAGTGTTTGATACGAAAATAAATTTCCAGATAATGAAAATATAACACGATAGCATATAGATACATTTTGTGATCAACTTAGTTTATTTTAGATTCGTTAGTGAGTTACGTAATCCAAGTGCATTATTTCACAACACATTATAGTGATGTGTAACATATGTTGAAACAAAGTTTGTCTGTCTGGCTCATTGCCCTATTTGTGACCTAACACATGATAATGGATCTGACTCGAAAATAACTTTTAAATATCACACTTAATAATTTCTTTGCTATTTCTTTTAATTGCTAGTTTTGTTCGGAATCAAAAACTGTACCTGGTGCTAAACACCTAAGTACACTAAGACTCATTCTGTAGTATTCTCCTGACATTCTAGCCTATATGCTCATAACCTACCATTCTCTTCTCTTTGAACATCTACGGGCTATAGAAACTCAGTACACTTCAAAACTAGTACGACTTAGAGTCCTTTAAGAGAGTGTCCTCCTTCCTTATAGACCGGCAACGCCTCTGCACTTCTACTGGTGTTGCAGATGTGCATGGAAGTCGGTGATCACTTAAATTAGGCGACCAGCTTCTCGTCTTACATCTTTTCTTATAACAAATTAACTACCCTTCCTATAGCCCAAGATGTTCAAATCAAATAATGCATTTTTTATGACAATAAGTAACGAACGCTAATCTAACAAAAACGCACCCATCTTACTCTCTTAGTATGTTCCCAAATGAAAAATATTTACATCAAAAGCATTATGAAATATTGCAAAATATTTTGTAACATTTATGAGACCCAATTTGCACTTATCTTAGTATAAATGTTATCAGAACATGTTAAGGAAAATTGTTATATTAACCATCGTTATTCAACATATTTATTAAAATGCTCAACATAATTTAACATCATTACCCAGTTGATTAAATAAAATTAGCGATTATTTTATTATAAAATTAAATCACTTAATACTATCGTCTTTAGGACGATCAATATGTAATGTTAAGTACTACAACATACTACAGCTCTTCAATGTTACCAATTTAATAAACTTTAATTTATCCAGAACATTCCCTACAAACACGGGTAACTTTTGTAACGTTTTTTCCTTAACCGACACAATAAAATTAGGATTGTTATTACTAATCAAAATACAGTTATCATTATTTACTACTGCTCGTGTTACCGTGAGTTACACTGCCGAAAACATTCATATTGCCATCTTAGTTTTTTTTAGACAGAAAGACAGAGATAGCAACATTTTTTATGTGAATGTTTTAGCAGTGTGAACTCTTTGTTATAGTGCTTGTAATAATTGTCGTAGACCGTCAACAAATTAAAAAATACTTAAAAGCAAGAAGCAATAAAACTTAGTAAGCAGGATTTTCAATAAGACATGACTCGGCGAATATTCGATTTGATTTCAGTTAAATTGCGCTGAGAATCGATTCCTTGAATCGATAAAATATTTTAGTATCTATGTGCGCGCCACAAACAAGGATCGGTAAAAAAATAATTGAATTAGATCGAAAGATCTGGATGGAATTTTTTAGTACGGACAAATAAACTTATTTCCGACTAGCAACCTATCCCAGCTTCGCTCGGGTTGATAAATAAATAAAGAAACAGCTTAGGTTACTCGTTGATAGAAAAGGTTTCTATTAGTAAAAGAATCTAGAGAACTATTTCATCCGGAAATCGTCAAACTTCACGATACACCAAAGAGCCTAACCTAACCTAACATTACGTTCATAATGACGAACAGCGAAATAAACCTTTGAAATCAGTCTTTGTACAATTCCTCCGCTATTCTATCAACATTAGAGAAAACCGAGTCCGTTCAATTTCTTTCGCGATTCAAATTTAACCATCGAACCGTGAAAAGCATTATAATCTCCAGAAATAACACAACATTGATAAAATAAATAAATATAAATAAATATGCGCTCACGCCCGTCACCCAGAGGGGTAGGCAGAGATTATGGATTTCCATTTGGCGCGATCCTGGCACACCTCACTTGAAAACTAACTATATGGATTTTATCGCGTTAATTTAATATTTTGTTCCCGACGAGTACTTTACAGCGCTCATGGTCACGGGGGGGACTCATTTTCAATTATTATTTTTGCTCCGATCTATGCAGAATGAGTTCACAGTATCTTGAAATCAGTTAATTCCTTGGTTTGTGATTTAATTTCATTTGTCAGGGGCCCCAGGCAGGTTGTGATACCTAGCTTTTCTCTATTCCTAAAATTAGTTTAATTTCAAGGTGTAGTATTCGCATCAATATAAGAAATAATAACACAATATATTTGCCTACAAAGTTACAACCGGGTACATACTCGCACATGATATATAAATTCCTGGGGACGTGAAGTTTCCGCGATTTGCTTATTATTCTAGCGGCGTCCTTATCTAATTTAAACAGTGGACTGAGTCAGCCGCCTGTGTAAACTGTGGATGTAATCCGAGACCGATTGCGTCACGCTCACTAGGCGAAACTATGTCTGTTATACCCTAGTCATTACAAAATAGCCGATATTTGTTAGAAGTGAAGTAAAAAATGATAGCTGATAATGTTAGCCTGCTGAAGAGGTCTTTTAGTTTGTTACAAATCAAGTTGTATAGTTTGTAAACAAACATACATGGCGGCCATGACACTTTTTATACTTTCATCGGCAATGTTGTTATTTATGTGTAAATTGTGAGATAAAGTGCAATGCTATATGTGGATAGCTAATGTAGCTATGAGGTATTCGAAAATATTTTGGAACTTACGAATTTTAGTGTAAAAAGTACAAAATTGTACAGTAAACTGTTTACAAAGTTTACACCTTGAATTGGAACAAAGGATAGTAGAAATACGTATCCCAAATCTCTGAAGTAAGGCAAGTTACACACACATTACATAATAGTATGTCTTTCTTTAATCATTGTGGAGTGGCTGAGGGTTTGTACAATGACTCCCATCGAAAGTTTCTTTCGTCCAGAGAGTCCAGCCCTTGGTGTATTGTAAAGCATCTCATGCATCAATATTTTCACAGAAGGTCCAAGAAAATGCAAAATAAATTGTCGGGCAGAAAATACTCTAAACTACTAGCAGATTAGTTTGTAAAAAGCAAAGCGATTTTAGAGTATTAGAATTGATTGGACCATGTGTATTTTTATTTTATGACGACGAACAAACGAGCAAGCAGCCTTACTAGTGTAAAGTGCTACAAATTAACATCTGTGTCAAACAGAACAGTTACCGAGATCCTTTTTGTAAAAAAGAGAACAAAAACAGAAATAGAGAAAGAGGAGATGAGTAGATAAAAAGGGAGAGGATAGGAAGGGAATTGTTAAACAAAGAAATGATAATTTTCTAAAATCTGACTCGGGCATTTTTGCCCCCTCCCACTCTATGTAGGGTCGGCATTTCAAGTTTATGAATTACATATCGACCACTTAATCATGACACCTTTCACCAATCTATCCATCTTCTCTTAGCTCTACCCCTAACATACTGGTTTCGTGCCTTATCCATCCGTGTTACACACATCCATCACAGCATTCGCATGTCTGCCGCATACGCTCCCAAGACTGATTTTAAATATTTGTTCAAGCTACCTTAGTTTTAGACCCGGACGAAGTCACAACACCTAGTTACCGATATTAGTAACGTCATATATATGTGAAGACTTGGACTCATTCCTTATACGAGTGAAGAAAACCAGTTGAATAGAAAGTACACGTGATAGGTTGTACGACTCGCAACCGGAATAGTTTTGTATTGAAAGTGAACGCATGCTGTATATGTATACATATTTTACTCATTATGGAGCAATACACTAGAATACGTCTCATATATACATATCGGTTTTTTGTATGTTAAATTGTAGGGTGATATCCACTCTAGTTAGATATGTTCAATGCAAATATTTTTTTAACGTTAGTAATACTGAAGACAAAATATGTACACAACGTGTAATTATAAGGAACGAAGACTGATACAATCAGTATTCAAATTGTTTAGTTTAGTAAGTAGAGAAAGTTAAGAATTTAGGTATAAACGACGAATAGAAATCAAAATAATGTTGAATGAATAACAACCACTAAGCCACTAACGATTCTCCATCTCCCAGAAATCTACATACATATAAAAAGTGCAACTGACTGATAATAAAAACGCACAGTCCGAACTAGAGCCTAGAGATTTGAAATTTATTACAATTTCTGTTAGGTGAGCACTAAAGAAGGTTTTTTCTAAATGTTTCCTGTAAAGGTCCAAACTAGAGACACAACCCGTGCCCCAATCATTGTTTTTTTACATTACAAGTCAATCAGTTTTACATTACAGTGGCTGATCTGATTTGGGGGGGGCAGGTTTGACAGTCCTGCTAGAAGTTTTAGCAAGGTAAAAACTAACCTCCCTTACCTCTTGGATCCACCAATGATAGATTGTATAACTTTAAATTTATCTTATCTTTATAATATAAATAAATTATAGTCTCAAAAACCCTTACGTTGCCTATGGTCAGGTCGTCAGGCCACTTCCTTATCGTGCACCAACGACACAGACCCGCTGATAGCATTCACTGGAAACTATAACAGAGCTTCATAATATATTACTTTGCTCTCGTTCCCGGAACACAGGGACAGTGTAGGACGATACGCCGAATGCGACCGCTACTGTTTAATGCTGTCGTACAGATCGTATGTTTTTAACACGTCTACCGTAGCGTGTTCGGATAAATACTTTCATAGTATGTATGTCTATATTAAATAACGATACTATGTTGTATCTACACACTAGATAACTAACTTTACAGACATTATTTTGATATATTTGTAATTCATTGAATTAGGATATAAGGTTATAAGGAGCACCCATAACCGACGAGCATGTATGCGTAGATGTATGAATGTAGAAGAAGCGAGAGAGGTGTGCCAGGATCGCGCCAAATGGAAATCCATAATCTCTGCCTACCCTTCTGGGTTACGGGCGTGAGCGCATATTTATTTATTTATTCATTGAATTACACAAGACAATATTTAACGTTGATCAAATATCATAAATTTCGTTTGCCTTTCTGACATTCTCCATTTTCGGAGATTGGCTTTTCTGTCACATTTGTGATTTCATAAGTTGGATCGAAAGCTAAGGGCCAGTCCTATATCTAACGGTGGGTTCACACTGCCGATAACATTCAAATTAAACACATTGTCATCTCAGTTTTTTCAATGAGGAACTATGTATCTTGATACGATTTTACGCTAGTGGAAATCCGAAAAGAGAATGAGTTAAAAGACGATATTTTGTTTTTCCAGACCCCAACGGCGTGGCGACGGAGCGCGGTGCGAGCTACAACGGCGAGGTGTGGTTCAAGGCGGCCACGATCGCGGTGCCGGTGTGCGGCGCGCTCATCTTGTTCCTACTGGTAGCGGTCGCTGTGCGCCTGCTCAGAGCAGACGCCCTGCTGCAAGCTGATAGAAAACTAAGGTATACTAAACATCTCTTTAACACGCATATTGAGTTAACTGGTGTGCCAGAAGCCTAATTCTTTTTTCCCGTTCCTTTCTTTTCTTATATGGAAAGGTGGGACGGGAAAGAGAAATTGACGAGGGAGAGGATGGATAGGAAAAGGAATTATCTTTCTTTTGTTTAACCCCTCTTCTGTTCATTAAAGGTAGGCGTTTGCTAATCACTTAATATCAGTTTTAAAAAGTATATGTAAAGTTCAGATTAAATAGAAAAAATAAAGTTCTCTACCGTGTGGTCAGTACCTGGCTTTACAATTATAACTTATCGACTAACTGGAAGTAGCGCAAGCAATAACACAGGATGTTTATAAAAGCACGACGCCTTGGCTTCTGTGCTTAGACGCGCACAATTTGAAGGGTCATCAACTTCACTCCTCAGTTTATTTATAATGAAGCCTAGCAAGATTGTGATAAGTTCCCGCTACGCTTACAATAATAGATGACTACCGAATTGGAACATACATGTAATAATTTCGTACATTGTGTATTAAGGAACAAAACATTCTTAATCCTATACATTATGTTTGAGTGAACAGATGGTAGAGTTATCTAGTTCAGCGAACCAAGGTGTATGAAAATTCACCATTCACTTTCAGAAATAAAGTATTATTTCTCATTGACTCTTCCATTCTTTTATCATCTATTTTAGATCGATTATTTTTCAGTGAATTTCAGTAATTAGTCAATAACTTTAACACAATATTGTAGAATGAATTAATAGGTGAAATGGTTACCATGATCTTACATCATAAGTTAATGTGGCGAATGAAAATGTTTCTAGTAAAAGTTATTATTAACTAGCGATCAGTCCCGGCTTTGCACGGGTAGTACTAATTATATTGATCCGATCGCAGGCGTTTCGAAGACTATAGAACATATGTATGTACATACATATATATACATACACACATCGCCTTTCATCTATATATGGGTAGAATAAAAGTTACAGAAACTTACAATTACAATAACATAATAATTGATACAAGGGTCCTGTAATATCGTTTAATGTTTAACGTCTCCCTGATCATAGGTGTGAGCGGTTATTTGTTGACTAAAAGCTATATTTCTTTTATTCACAGAGGCGGATACATGTCCCCGGCTCAGCACTGTTCTGAGGATGTGAAGAAAGTGTGGGTCGGCAGCTCTTCATCACCTCTGTTAGTGGCCCCCGGTGGCTGCCTCGTAGCCGTGGAACGGGCGCAATTAGTCGATGCACCCGCCCCAACCCAATTCTGTGATATCCAACGGTAAACATTGTGCTAACGGAATGCGCAATCTCTTTGGCGAGCTGTACCGTGAAGTGACTATTTTGTATGGACTTGCTTTTGCCCTTGGTGTTCGTGTGATATGAGGCTTAAAATGATTATCGGTACGTGGACTATCAAGGTATTTAAGGTCAAATAGTTATCCCGAAAAAGTGCTAGCGTTCTCTAACAGATGGCGCTGTATAGTTTTACTTAATGCTATTAGATGGTGTTTATATCACTAAGCTAATCCTTGAACTCGTGTTCTATTTAAAAAAGGTTAGAAAGGCAATTAATATGTAAATCATCGGAACTAATTTGGTTTCATTGAGGTTATCTAAATAATATGATATGTTGTAAACATCATAACCCGAACGCGCTATATAAAGACTGATTTTGAAGCCAATTTTTACCTTGCGCTATGACCGTGAGGAATGAGGACTATGCACATTGATGGTTTAATGATAGAGCCCATAAAATCTACATTTTTGCAACCGTTATAACAACATAAATACTTCATACGGATACAAAACCAGTCCAATGTGTAAAGTCCACCAAAATAATGTAATTTACTTAGTGCCTTAATAGGTTAACCACGGAAAGTAATAATATGGTTATTGTTTTCAAAGAACTGGATTGTAATTTGTAATAAATACTGAAAGGTTTTGGCGTGTACTACAAATACAATCCATGCCTTATTTGGTTCAAACCTGAAAAAATATTTTAAATAATGTTGAAAGAGTTTGTAGTAACCGAACAAGTTTTAATGGATTCGATGAACTTAAAATGCATCAACAACTTTTACTCCAGACCTAACATTCAATTAAAACAAAATACAAACATCCTTTGATTTGTCCATAACTCCATATAAGAATAAAGCTGATTTTAAAAATGTGAGCTAAATTGTAAACTATGTTGTGAAAACTTATGCAAAAGGTTGCTTCACCTTACAAATTTTAATCTGTATTACATTTGACATTTTATTTGTGAAGTGCCTAAGAAAAATGTCGATAACTACACTAAAATATCGATTTTTACACGATACCCCTTTAGCCTATAATTATATTTTATTTTGAATTTATATATTTTATTTTATAACCTACATAAAAATACATATATAAAGGTAAAGTAAAAATAATAATAGAATAATTAAAACATCCTATTTTGACTCAAAATCAATTTGCAGTTTCTATAGTATTTTCATGCTACTTTTAGACAAATTGATATTAATCGTGAAGTACGTGCATTATTCGTTTATAATATATACGAGCATCGATTATATTAATTAGTATCGATTTAAAGTACGCCATCTTGAATATATAATATTCTAATGTATAAGTTATATTGTATAAATTGTGTGAAAATCGATAATATGAATTTACTAAAGCTGCAATATTCAATTATTTACATAAATTGTTTGTCTCCTAGAAGTTGTAGTAGTAAGTTGTTTTGATTTGATCTCAAATTGCTGCATCATTTCACGGGCCGGCTCGCGCTATACCAAATCAAGCACGTTGTATTTTTTAATAATTATTTTTGAATAATTTTGTAAACGCTTTGTGTTCCTCTATGTTATCTGAATGTTTTGTCTGATAATGACATATGTACTGATTGAACGATTGAGAAATTGTAATATATTGGCTACCAGGTCACTTGGCTTTATACAAAGATTTCAGATATGAGTTGAGTAAATATATCACAAATAAAAAATAAATAAAATTTTGGTACAAGCCAGCGGCATGGTTTTTTCTATCTAATATGTCGTATCTTCCTTAGAAAAGTAAATATCTAATTGTGCGTACCACTGTTCTAGCACATCTCCACACCACCATACTTTTGAGGTTATGGTCAAGCACTTGTGTATTCTTGACAAGTCGACAACTAGGTTCATAACAGTAATGTACATTTGACAAAACGAATTATTCGACCTCGAAAGCTTATGGAATATATTGCTTTTTATTTGTGATATTTTTTTGTAATATTTAGTGTGACAACACTGCGTTAAATATTGTCAAATTATTAAACCAGACGTAAATAGTGTATGGTGAGAATTTTTTAAACTTAGTAACTGATAAGACGAAATAGTCAATTTGATTCCAGGAAGTCTTAAATTTGTTACTACATATTATCTTTGTAAGTATCTGTTGTTACAAATCGGTTGTGAGAACAACGAAATATGACGTCACAAATAGTTTGATTCTAGAATTTATGAATATAAAAATATTTATTATTTATGTCACTAAACTAAGGTCTTGATCATATTTTATAATGAAACTATGCAATTTTGGGAAAATATTCGTAAATTGATAATGTATATGAAAATCATTTAAAAACGATATTAAAATTAAATTATTAATATTTTCTACACCATTTTTACTCTCATTTTACTTTTTTAAATGTTTACTATCTATCACCACATTTTATTAATTACGTAGAGATGCGCCAAGACATGATATCGATTTTTTTGAGGTATAAACTTTCCGAAAACATCGATCACGAATTTAAATAAAATGTTTCCATAACGTCTCAAAAATGTTTTAAAGTACCAACCCAGTAAGTTCATAGTCTATAGGTATACTTTTTTGTACATGTCTTTCCATTGAAGATCATACACAAAACCAACCAAGGAAGAACGTGAACGATGTTTCCAAGGAAATAATTATGTTTTGTGATTTTCTTACTTAGATTTCAAATTCAATAATCGACGTATCGATTGTTCGGCGCATCTCTACTCAAAATCAACTGAATTTTTCCCTTTTTATTTATATTACAGTAAAGAGAAATGTTTTGTTGTAAATATAGCTTTAAGTTGTTACCCGTTGTAATACGCATGCGTAAGTTTCGGTGCATATTGTACTGAGCACTGAAATCTTACATCGCCTAGTCTTTATTAATCTGATAATTATATTGTTTAATTAATGAAATACACGCGTTTGACATCACAATTACAATAGATAATTAAAAATATTTTTTCTTTTATATTTCTCTTATATTTTTTTTAATTAAAACTCGAGGAAAACACTTTGACTTTTGTACCCGCTGGGACACTTTGCCTGCCTAACCGTGGGTTTATACTGCCGAAAACATTCACATAAAACATACGACACTATTTGACGCCAGTAGAAACCCACGGTCAGTAAAACCTGATACATATTTAGTACCATAATTTAAAAAAAATGCAAGTAAATTGACTGATCTGTCATCATATTGTCAAACGTGTTTTGTATTTATTAAACCTATCTCATATATTTGTTTGAAATACAAGTTAGTTATATTTCTTATTTAATTCTTTAATCGATTCATTTAATAACAATCGATTAAATAATGGATCTTATGTTGTAAATATTGTCTCCTAACTTTCACTCGTACACTAAGCTTCCTTGAAGGTGCCTTACCTTTATATGTTAAGTTTATGTAAAGCTAGTGGGCGCAAGTTAAAATACTCTGTAATGTTAATGAATATATCTGCCTCTGTGCTGTAAATACTATGTATAAAATATCAACAAATAAAATGAAATTATTTTATTACTGGAATCCACTTGTTTTAATTAACTAGACCTGTATGTTTTTATCTATCTAATGGAATATTCCGATGAAAGTTTTATCGACTTCGAGATGTTCACATAAATTGAAAATTAGGTTTAAAGATCTAATAGAAAACATAATTTCACTTGTAATGAGCAGCAAAACAATACAGGGCACTGCGGGTAGTTACATTAAGCCTAAAGAATCTAAGAAGTTGGCATTTAGAAATGGTAACAAAAGTAATTTAGATTATGATAGTTCGCCAATAATATTTAATTTAATTTTACTCACTTATCAAGTACCGTTGACGATACAATATTTTATAAATACGTTCGAAATTATTAAAACCAAATCATAAAACTATTATATTATGATAATTCTGGTCAAGAAAATAATCCTGACGAGCATCAAGATTAAAAATGGCTAATTTTACATGTTGAACACAATCTCTACAGATTATATACAGAAAGGTTATGGGCGAAAAACAAGCGAATATCTAGTTATGTAAAGACTGCTGGCCTTAGCCATAAACAACAATCAGATGACCACTGTTAACATTTGTGGGAAAAAGAGGAGAAAGGTAGAATATTTAATATAATAAATCTGAAGAGATTGATCGCATTCGATAAATTCTTTTTGCATTTGACAGCTCTTTTGTTAAGCAAGGTTATAGGGGTTTAACATCACATTGCGAACCTGAGTAGCCGAGAAAAATGAACGTAAAAGCGAGAAGGATAGTTGGATGAGACGCATTAGGAAGGGATGTGATTCAACGCTGTGGATCAATGAAATTTTTACCTAAGGACAATTGAAAGTTATCAAGGCGGGTGAAACCGCGGGGCTAGTTAAAATCAAAGGAGAAAGAAAAGCCCTGGGAAATGTAAAACATTAAAAGAATTGCTTTCTATGGAACAGTTTTTTTTTTGTAAGTATTGATAGATTCCTCTGACATGGTGGTCAAATATTTTGTATAGCATTACTCTGTTTTTAAATATTTTTTTAACCTTGATTGGCTGTGTTTATTTTTTATAGTTAATTTCTTTCTCTGACTATTTTTGCGCAATATTTTATGAATATGTTTCGCGCTTTATCATCAGCTAACATTATCTTTGGTAATTTTGCAGCCATTACAACAGGTATCGAACAGTATAACCTGCAAAACTGTTTCCTGAGCGTCCTGGTGACAAATGCATGCCGGGTTACATTCGATTTAAATCGGTGTAAGTACACTGAAAAGCCGCTGCTCACAATACAGTAGTTTTATTTATGTCATCTTTTTAAACTGCGCCTCGATTCGTATAACTAACACGTATATAAACGAAAATACCTTGAAGTTATGAATATTATTAACGATTATGATTTTTATGCTACTATTTACATATTTGATACAGATTATATCTTCTAGATCTATTTTATGATAAGCTGAATCAAATGTCACAACAACCAGTGTATGTTGTGTAAACGCTGATAAACTATTTCTTAATCTGTTGAAATTACAAACAAAAATGTATTGTTTTTTAATATGTAAATCACAATATGTACACTAAACAGGTCTACGTTTTATGAATAAACTAGCTGCTGCCCGTGGCCCGTTTCTCATTTTTCACTGATCTGATCTGACAAAGTGTGTGTAAACTTGACGATCAGTTGATTTGTTAAGGAATTAAGGCGTAACAAACAAACTCACATTAGCATTTATCATATTAGTTAGGACTAAATCTATTTGGTATCGCACATTTTTGATTACGATAATTATGTTCATCGAAGTACGTTAAAAGTTAAAATACTGAGTTAAAACAACCGATAGAAAAGTGAGTCGGACTTTTTTGGACAGTTTAGAACCAGGTACCAACACAATCATTTTGGGACCCTACTTACATTATAGGTACTTCGGTTTTTGATTGCCCATCCTGACAATAGTAATTTAGGTAATTTAGATAAAAAACGCATCGTTATATTACCTTTAAACATATCGCAGTAAGGCCAAATTAATATTTAACATAGCTCTGTCGCAATTAATTATTAATTCATATTTTTGTAAATAAAGATCTTTTGGTAAGATAATCAGCTCTTTATAAATATGCTAGATGCGAAAGAGGTTCCAGTAGTTTGACAGACGTCGTGTTCTTCGGAAAATAAAAACTTAAACTCTTGGAAATTCATGTAAGTGTACAAATAAAAATCTAACCGTCCGATTGTATTTCTGAAATGAACTTCGTCATTTTTTTAATCAGAACGGACGGACAAGACGCAGCAAATTGTGAATTGAACGAATCATTCATAATTTGACGAGTCATTACCCGAGACGTGATAAAATATCGGAGTAAAATCGTCAATTTGTTAACTTCAATTTTGCTTGCGTATTACGTTAGTTTAAGATCTAAGATATATAATATTTTAATAAGATGCCTATAATAGCACACTTTTTCTATAGCTTACGTCATGCGTTTACATTTACGCGTAAGTGACAAACACTTTTCTTATTTATTACGCTATCTTTTTTATATTTTAATTACGCTATCTTTTTTACATTTGACACGTGTGAATGTGATTGTCACTGTCTGTGGAACACGTTTTACCGGTGATTATGTATGAGTATAACATATCTATAGTCTAAAATATCATTGCTCAGTTCATAATTTGCTGACAGTTTCTAATATGCCTTGTCTATTCTAACCTCGTAGTTCACAGTCGGTCGGTGACATACATTCTTTATCATTTTTAAGTAAATTAGAAATTAGAAGTAAAATTTCGACACGCTTTAAAACTTCTGAAATAATATTGTTTTACCTTTTTGAATGAATTACGTCACGTGTTAACAATATAGATCTTTAGTGAGGTCGTGTTGTCGGTCGTTACACTTAGCCAAATCGGTAATTGCCAAGAGCTCACAAAGGGCAGTGTCTGATCGCTAACTCTCTTACAATACCTACACAACGATCGGATATCGCCGCGGGCCGTTGCTTATATCCACCATTTTTTCATATTTGGATAGGATAGATTTATTCACATGTTTAAATTCAAAAGTTCGCAATTTAACTCTAATAACCATATAAAGTGTTATTCCAATATTTATCAGACAAAATTTCGGACAGTACAGTATTGTGTCAAGATCCAATTACGCACAAATTACGTGAAGGCCCAATGAATGTCCTAGATCACCTAAGTATTGATTACATTCATAAGTACTAGTACCTAACGTCTTATTAGTGGTGTATAAGTATTTATAGCGCTGTTTAATTAGACATTCAAACCAAATAAATGTACCAGAAAATATGTATTTCTTTCATTTAGATTTTGTTGGCGACTAGGGAAGGTATGATGCCTATTTTTTCACATTTTTTACTTAATCATTATTACATTTATAGTAGTCGGTACACATAAGCTTATGAAATTTTCCTATAGATTATCCAAACACAAATATTGTCTTACGAATAACAGGCATATTTAAAAAAAATATAATATAAAATTTGAGATTTGATCCACAACTATGATAAATATGTATTAATCATTTTATAAGTATTTTAATAATTATTTAATTACATAATGATGTTATAAATTAACTATTTATGGCTTTCCAGGGTAAAATGACTAAGGGACAAGAAGACCACACGGATGCAGGCAAAGTTTTAGACTTTGATCACCTGACGTTCTGGGTTGCCAACTCTAAAACGGTAAATTAATATTACTTAAAAATCAAAATGTAGGCATAATTTATTTTTTGTTATCATATTGTAATAAATCACGATTTTGTAACATTTTAGGCTTCAAGTTATTTTGTGACTCGTTTCGGATTCAAACATCTCGCCCGCAGAGACGCGACGGAGACCAACACAGTGCAAGCACACGCAGTCACACTTAATAAGGTAATGTGTTTTAATTATTTTATCTTCAAGGTAATTTCTAAGCAATACGAACGAACAATAAATCTAGCGAAAGCCGTTTCATCTAAGCATTTTATGAATTAAAATCCCAAACAATGATTGATAACATATTATTGATTTCAAGTGGTGTTTTTACTTTTTAAATTTGGTAGATTCATAATTTTTGTAGCAATATACTACTTTTACAAATTGTTTTTAAATATCTACTACCTAAAGGTCCCCAAATTGGATTGCATATAATATTACAGATAATCATAATATTCGAGTCACCGACTGCAGCTGAAGGCGATATCTCTAAAGAATTAGCGGCTCACGGCGACTTCGTCAAAGACGTGGCGTTTGCAGTCAACGACCTGGACGAACTTGTTCGAAGAGCAAAACGAGAGGGAGCCGAAATTGTGAAAGACATTACAGAAGAGACCGATAAAGATGGAATTCTTAGATACGCGGTTCTGAAAACTTACGGCGACAATACCCACACATTGATAGACCGGACGAACTACAACGGTGTACTGCTACCAGGATATGAAGTTGTAGACGATGACCTTCTTAACAAACTACTTCCCGACACATATCTTCAGTTTATAGACCATGTAGAAGGTAATATGGCTGATGGTACACTCGAAAGCACAGCAGCATGGTACGAGAAAAATCTAAACATGCACAGATTTTGGTGCGTGGATTACAAACATGATCTAGTTCCATACTCTTGCATCAACTCCGCATCTGTCATCAATCAAGACGAAACAGTCTTACTCTCTCTCAATGAAGCCGCTAAAGGCTTGCGTCCGACCAGTAAAGCTACAGAATTCGTAAAGGCATTGGGCGCATCGGGCGTAGAACATATTGCATTGTACACAGACGATATAATTGCAACAATACGCAGTTTGAAAGCTCGTGGGGCTGAAATACTATCCTGGCCTCCAACATACTACGATTTAATTAAAGAGAAACTAAAGGACAGTACTGTGAACGTATCAGAAAGTGTAGAATTGCTTAAGGAGCATGATGTTCTTATAGATTTCGATGACCGTGGCTATATGCTTCAAGCATTCACTAAACACGTCCAAGCTCGACCGACGCTATTCCTTGAGATTATACAACGAAGAAACCACAGGGGTTTCGGTGCCATGAATTACAAGTGGGTTTTTGAAGCGATCGAACGTCTAGCACCATCTGCAGACAAAGATGATTGAAGAAGAAATTATACTAGCAAATTCATAATCATTGTGCATCTTATTAAACGTGTATTCAAATTACATAATAAGATATAATCTAGTTCGTAAGACTTTTATCATCTATTACATCACCATCATAATCTGTTTATTAATAATAAAAATGAGGTAAATGTTTGTTTATTTGTATTTTTATTGCAAAACATCTGAAGTGACGATTCAATAATAATTGGATGAGAATCAACAGAGAAATGAATGTCAAGGATACTTTGGAAACGCAACCTACAATATCTGCCTATTTCGTTACATGAGAGAGAAAAAAGATAGCGCAAGTGAGAAAGAGAGATAGGTATAAGCGCGTAAACTACTCAACAAATCTAACGCTACTGTCATAATGTGACATTCCAGTACCCGTTTGCTACATCACGATATCTCACAGGTAAATATTATTGTTTACAACACGCCCTACGTCGGAGACCAATGCATTAATATTAATATCCTTTTGATATTCATAAACAAGTTGACCTTTTCGTATATCTGATGAGTTATCCACACGGTCACCATTCCTTGCTACCCAGGGTGGCGTATAAAGTAAAGGGTCCGAGATAAACGCGAAAGACCCAAAAAAACTAAGTTTAGATAATTCGTGGTGTGTTCTGTAAATACATGTGGTTGAAATATGATGATGATTATTGAAGAGAACTTAATAGCTGATAAATTGACGGATCTAGAGAGGGTGGGGATGTATAAGCGGCTCAAGCAGTATGATTTTACATATAGTACTGTCGTATTTTGAAAACGTGTCAATAAATAAATTTTTCAAGCCCCACTTTTTTCCCCTTCTAAAAGTATGGCAAATATGATACGTTCACATTGTATACTATACTTTCCAAAGTTATCAAAAATTACCAAACATTCAAATGCATACTGGTACAAATCGTTTAGCAAAAAATTTACTCCTTTATGGTATGGCCGCCATTTGGAACCGGCGGAAAAATATGGCTTTTCGTGACAAATGGTTGAATTGTTTTTTTTTTAATTAATGTGTATGGTAAGACTATAAGTCACACCGAATCCCGGAGAAGCATTAAGCTACCGCCTACTTTTATCATCGACTATCGGAAATACAAGAATTTTTGTGGAACAAATCGTTCTACACTCATAATTTTTCCAACACGTTCGATTAACGCCTACACGCCTAACTATTGGGCCGCCGGTACCAACGCTATGACCATCCTTTTCATAAATATGTACGTAATAAGACTCCTGAAGGGTCGCCATAATGGAGCAAATAACCTGAAATTTTGTGTCTCCCGGTCTACTACTACACGCTGCCTAAACTCCATCAGTAAGATTCTCTTTTCTGCTTTCGATCCCACGCGAAATGTTACTATAAAAATGCTAGAAGTTTCTGGAATTTTAAATCGCATAATGTTTTGAAACATAATATTAATACATATACAAATAACATGTTGAGGACCGGTCGCAACCGGACTCGAACCGCGGACAACGTGGGGTAGAGACGCCGCAGCGGCACGACTATAGCATTATACTCAACGTTCGTTTTATTGAGTTTATAAGCTAAAAGAAATCATTTTGATCTTATAATATTTATTTGTGAAAAATTAAACACATGCAGTACAGTACAAGGCGTACGAATCAATTATTCAAATCATTATATACCTTGTTCCAAAGCAAGATGGAATTTATGTAAACAAAAGTTTTTACGTTATAATTCGTAAATTGGAAAATATTTTCGAATAACAACTTTTTCTCACATTACTTTACAACATTAGCTATCCATTTTATACAGTTTCACTTCACTTTATTTAACGATTTCTACAAAATTACAACATTTCCGATGAAAGTGTCATGGTCGCCATAAGTGACGTTTGTTTGTTTAAAAAAATTATATCTTGCTGTCATACAAGGGGCAGTAGTGGCGCAGTGTTAAAGCCAGCCGTAACATTATCAAAATCGGTTGAAATCGTAATGTTTCAAATTTTGACAATAACAACTTCTTGATACATGTAACCTATAATTCGAAATTATTATACGCGATATAATCTTACAAAAAATTCAACAGCTAGTTTGTAGTATTTTAATGCCAAATTAATTTTATTTCAACATTAATTTAATGAGAGTTATAAAGTAAATTTCTAGACTTAAACGTACAATGTACAATTTAATATCTCATTATGAAAACGATATCAACATTTGTTTTTGACCTATTTTTTTATTATTAACGTATTTACCGTAATTTTTTGTTGAGCATTTCCCGCGCTGTCACACCGCGCCACCCCGCCTCTGTGCTCGACATGTTTGCCGGGGCCAGTTTTCCACACCAACGTCGCATTAGCATTTCGCTAGGTCATTCTCTCAATTCCATAGCTGGCTAAGAGTATAAACATATTAATGATCATTTATATTTAATAGGTACTCTTATTTTTTAATTATTTATATTTAATACAATATTGGCATCACTTGTTGTCGTATGAACTAGATGAAATTCAGACGAATTAAAAATTATAAATCTTCATATATTTCAAGTTTAATAATTACATACAAATATTTTACATTAACTGAAAATGTGTCACAACATAACCTATAAATGCTCTTAAATAATTTCACGAATTGCTTAACAAACATGATGGTCGCCAACATCCGTTAGGAGATGGCACGCAAAGAAAAAGAAGAAGCTTAACAAACATTGTAATCGAATGGGGAATATTGGAGGGTGTGAGGCCCTGACAGAATACTGGTGCTTTTCCAGGAGAATATAGTACGTTAGAGACCTGTTTGTTGGCACACCATGTATGTATATACATTGTATTATTAAGTATTATTTTATTTTCTTCCATATCACGAACTGAATATAGAATAACAAATTTTTCCTATCTCATCTAAGACTTTTTTAAATTATTTCTTCCCAATCTTCACTTCTTTTACCTACTCACACTCGCGTTCTTGCGTTCTCTATTAAATAAAAATAATATAATACAAATGTAAGTAGATATTAGAAGTCATGTAATCTGACATGAGGTGGTCTCTAGCACCGCATACAAACCCCTGCTGTAAAGTGTCACGAGCAGAGACACCTCAAGCCACCAGTGCGCTCTCGTAAACAGGTTCCAAGCTTTGCTGCGACAACACTCGACACTCGTAAACATATTTAAGGCGCGTATAAACTTTCCGAAGTATTACTAGATTTTATCCATGGCTTTGCTCGCGTCGTAATCGTCAAATACCATCGAAAATACAATAGTTTTAGTTGATAGAGACGATTTATAAGACCAACGACTTCACTTACAATTTTACAAATTTTATGTGAAACAAACAAAACTACTGTTCAAAACTAAACATTCCTACTAACTACTATTTAAAACTAAACTATTCTACGAAGTTAAAAAAGAAGTTTTTTTTTTAGTTATATTTCCACACTTTAAGCCAACGTGTATAGAAAAGTTTATAACGAAAATGTAAGCAAAATACTGTGTGATGTGTGAACTGATAACCGAAGTAATCGAGCGTTGCCTTGTTGGTAATTACTAACCCAGTTTTTCCACTTAATTTAAATGAAATTAAGATCGCAATATCTAACTGTGTTCACCATTATTTTACTAAGGACTGTATTGCTTTTACGCTTTATTCATTTAATTAATTATTTATTTTATTTCATTAATTTAGTTACCTATGAACAACGACAAACTTTTTAATAATTTTTTTAAAACTTTCCGGCATTTAACTAGCGTTACACCTCACCTGGCGAAATACCGAAGTAAAAAAACTAAAAAGCCAGACACATTGCTCATAAAACAGATGGTCGTTAGATCTATAAGGTCCTGAAATGGCTACGTACAGAGCAGCGTTGGTAGGCCTTCAAAGATGGTTGCAGGATTCCAATAGATGAAAGTGGCGAGGGAGTATGTGGTGACTCATGACTCACGTCCAGCAGTTGCCATAGTGGTACCCTACTGTAAATAAAAATCCCAATTCAATAAATATTTGGCCGTGTTATTTGTCCCACTATTGTATGCAAGCCCTACACATCTCTGAAGCATATTTACGCTTCTTTATAATTTTCTAACTACACCAAACTCGCAGCGGCGACGTCGCGGGTGTGCAGTCTCCTTAAGGTTGTTTTCTCATAGAACTCGCAATATATGAAGCTATAAATGCCGCATCTACGAAGCTAATATAAGTCAGATGGAAGATATTTTCTTTTCAGTTGCCTTGTAGTGATTAGAGGCGGACACACCTCGTTTTTTGTTTTTGTATTTAAAGTGATTTTTTAACATGGTAAGTAGTTCAATTACTCTAAGACAAACAAGCATTATTTTTGTTTATGCGTCTTATTTTTTTTTATAAAGTGGTGTCAGTGATAATTTCGAAATTCGTCCCGAATAAAGTTCGTTGAGTTGTCATTGTTGACATACGAGTGACATAATGTACATATATATCAACGACCGATTGTGAACGTTATCAGTTTATAATCGGACTGGGTCTATTATAAACTTTAAGAAAATTGTGAACTAAAAATTATTATTTTATTATTAAAAGTATACATCCGACCAAAAGCTATAGGATATATTTTTTATTATTAACGTGCAATGTTTAATTTCAACATAAAGCAATAACAACAGAATTAATGAATGTCGATGCCAAAATTTTATGTTTATTTTTGTAGACTTCGTATACGGACAAAGGTCGGAAACCGGACAGCGGTCGGTTTTTGTCATTCGACCACCTCACCTTCTGGGTCTCCAACGCTAAGCAAGTAAGTACCTTTGATAAAACTTTACATAGCCTGTTATAACATAACTTCTGGGTGACAGCGCGGCAACCATGGCCTAGTAGCGAGGATACGTAAATATTTTTAGAAGAACTAAACAAACATGCCATTGTTAAAAGTGTTTGATGATCCATCTATCAACCACGTGTAAATTGCACCAATACTTTTAACGAAAGTAGTGATCGATAGAAAGTATGTAGAACCCAGTGGATTCGTACTAAAAGCCCGTTTTACCATACTGAATATATTTAGTAAGCCTCAAATTCCTCTAACGAGGAATTTCGAAATTCCAGTGAGTGAATTTATAACGAACTTGAAATAAAACTAATTTTAGGATTCGTTAATCGGTTTATTTAAGGCCATCACAAACTTAGATGTTATACTTCTATACTTATAAAGAGGAAAGATTTGTTTGTTTGTTCGTATTGAATAGGCTCCGAAACTACTGAACCGATTTGAAAAATTCTTTCACTACTGGGAAGCTGCACTATCCCAGGGTGACATAGGCTATATCATGTTTTCAAAAAAACTTGGGATCCTTATTAAAACTCCAATAAAGTAACCCAAGGTGTAAAAAAAATACCTAAAATATTATTTACTTTGAAATTTGGTCACTATGTTGTCCAATTTTTGCATATTTGCATTTGTTCCACCGATATTCAAGCTTCAAAACGACACAGTAGTCAGTCGGTTCCGTTTTTATTCCTCCGAGAGTAAAATGGCAGGCAACGCATCTGCAACACATGTGCTTGTTGCGGATGTCTATGGGTAGCGCTCACTTAACATCAGGTGATCCGTCTGCTCGTTTGCCACCTAATTCCATAAAAAAAATCGCGGCACCCATCTCGCCGATACTTTCTTCATACCCAACTTTACTTCCAATATGTCTTGTATCCGCTCGCTCTTGTATCGTAGTATAATATATAACTATATCAATACAATTATTTGAAAATATATCTCATTTAAGAGAATGGGTGTGTCTTTTAAAGCCGGTTATCGAGTAAAATAGATTCCATTTGACCTTCGTGTTAATAATGTTGTTGGTCCTGTTCTAGGCGGCGAGCTATTACGTCACGAGATTCGGATTCGAGCCTCTGGCCTATAGAGGCCTGGAAACTGGATCCAGAAAGATCGCCTCGCACGCCGTCAGGTTGAACAAGGTAAATTAAACGAGCAAACTAATTTGATAAGAATTTGGAATTTAACAATCTTTCTCTTGCCATGTACTAGAAAAAAACTCATATACGCTGATCGTGGTAGTGTAAAATATAAATGGCCAATTGCATTATTAATTAGACCACAATTAGACCTCATTTTGTCTCAGTGGAAACCTACGGAAACACGATAAGGTACGGTTAGGTTAGCAAGAAGCCGCTTCGCTCGCATGCAGCTGTTCCCTTGTTGAATTTGCTTAGTCAAAACAGGGAGAGAAAGTCAGAAAAGTCTTAACTTCAAGTTCCTGACACTGACGAATGCGGACCCTGGTCGTGTTACAATACTGTCTCAATTGTTAAAAACTTAATGTGTATAACAATTTTATCATAATGGTTTGTCAGTGGTGTGCCATTTGTCAGCATTAAAATTAAGGGTCTGAAACTCAAGAGTCTTTATGACCGAGTGAACTCAAACCGACTGTAGCATAGGTACTAAAATGTATTCATCAACAAATCATGCTTGTTAGGAAAAAGCCAGCCCTTCTTCGGTTGAAATTTGAGGTTTTAAGAATAATTGAACATTTTCCTCCTCAATATACCGATCATATTCCCAAACTATTTAGTATTTTACTATATTTCGTCGTGTCTATGGCCATGTTTCCCCGCTAAATCTATCTGTCAATTTCAGATTGTGTTCGTATTCGAGGCGCAGTACGAACCAGAAGAATCGGAATTAGTACACGAGGTCGGGTTCCACGGTGACTTTGTCAAGGATGTGGCTTTCGAGGTGGAGAACCTGGACTACATTCTCGACTATGCTAAGAAGCAGGGAGCAGTCGTTGTCAGAGATCTGTGGGAGGAGAGTGACGAGTTTGGAGTTGTCAGAATGGCAACACTGAAAACGGTAAGAAATATGTTTTGTTTTTATTGATTGTATACTTTATTGAGGAGGTACGAAACAATTGTTGATTCTGTTAACATTATCATAATCCAGTGCCACAATATATATTGAATGAAATGAATGATAAGACAGAATAGAATATATTAATTGTGGGCTTGCTATTAAATAGATTTCATGATTCTTATGCCATTGAACAGAAGTCAACAATTTAGTTAAGTTAGTGAAAAGAAAAAGGTCAAGGAGAGGTGGTCCGATGCGTTGCTGTTCAGATCAGATCGTAAATATAATTAACATAACGTCTTAAAGAACTAAACAACACCTCTTTTAGTACCTAGTTTAGTAAAGACCTCTTATAGTTGTGTATTTATAGAGATTGCAATATAACCCTACTTTTATTACACGACAGACCGCCAGGTATCATCCACACCACCTGGATGGCTGGCATTCCTCAACAGTGCGGTTTCGCGAATTTCCTCCCACGCACAGCCGCGTTGTGGAACGGTCTGTCCTCGGCGGTATTTCCAAACCAGTACGACTTAGGGTCCTTCAAGAAGCGAGCCTATCTCTTTCTTAAAGGCCGGCAACGCATCTGCAGTTCCCCTGGTGTTGCGGGTGTCCATGGGCGACGTTGAGCACCTCGGTGTTCCCGCCGCTCGTTTACCCCTTCTCTTATAAAAAAAATCTCTAATAACTCAGCTCTCAGATTGTCAAAAATCTCAGAATTTTCAGCGAGAGATTGTTAAATCTGAATCTATTCATTCATACCATTTTCATCTCGTTACATCTGGTCCCAAGATTGTATGTAATCGTTTGTTTTGCAATTTTTTTACAGTACGGCGACAACACCCACACATTGGTGGATCGATCAAAATACAAAGGGCCATTCCTGCCGGGTTACGCGACTCTCAACAAGGATCCCATTAGCAACTTTTTGTAAGTACCCACCGTTCTATAGATAGATAGATAAACACTTTATTGCTCACATTAAATAAAATACAATAGATTCACTAAAACTAAACTTAAAATTAAACCTAAATGTGGGCAAGGGCGGCCTTATCGCTATGAGCGATCTCTTACAGGCAACCCTGTAGGACAGGAGAGGTAAAAAAAAGAAAGATAAATAGCAGGGAGAATAAATAAGAGCAAACATTGTTTACAATAAGTGTATCACAAGTAAACATATAAGTGTATCTCGTACTAATTCAGAACTAGTGCGTAACATCTTTTGACGATGTCACCACTTACCATCAGGAGGGTTTGTGGTTGTGTTGTCAAATAAAATGTGAGATTTTGGTTTAAAACCCATTGCCGTAGGTAGGATATTGTATGTGGAATTGAAGTAATAAGAAAAATCTGTGATTGATAGTCTAAATGTTTCAACAGGCCTAAAGTGGAGATCAACTTCGTGGACCACGTGGTGGGCAACCAGCCGGACCAGGGTATGGAGGTGGCTGCGTCATGGTACGAGAGATGTCTGCAATTCCACAGGTTAAGTTGTTACTCTTTAATTATGAACAACACGTAGATTCAAATCAATATTATGTCAGTATCAATATTATTTTATGCTACGCTTTCGTTTTTCTATTGCTATGATTTTGTTATAACCAAAGGGAAAGTACCCATACTACGTCACCCGTTCAGGGTGGAAGGAGGCCACCAAACTTGCAACGTCAATACCCTCTAAGGAAATCTCGCGCTTTCATATACAAATAGGGCTCGTATTAATAAAGGCAATTAAATTTTAAAACGAATTTATTTCTTATTAACTATCTGTTTACAAAAAAAAAATATTACATATTTATGAATTACCTTTATATTATTATATTTATTATTGAAAACTAGAGAGAGATAGGGGAGGCGTATTCTAGGGACCAATTTTTAGAACCTGACCCCCTTAGGGGACCACCCCCGAAGGGGGTCTGGTTCTAAAAATTGTTGAAAATGGGTAACGTGTAATGGGTATGTTTCCTAACCGTAAATTTTCAAATAAAGAGAAACAAAATAGGGGCGAGGAATTACATTTCAATTAAATTATCAACCGAAGTAAGCAGTATAACGTGTTCGCGACTTCAATAAAGGAGATACTTAAAACAGTAATTACTAAATTACTTGTATTGGCACGCGTATCACATTTACAACACACAATTTGTGAAGTCTGTTTTTTTGAATGAGCTCCTTATGTATCAATCACGTTGCGCGTAGCCGTGTGGGGTTCGTTCGTTATCGTCGACCAACCTTCACCCCATTCGAACAGTCTGATTATTTTATAATATAAAGATAAGAATTAGAACTGTTTAATGGGTCTACTTAATTGAAAATCGATAAAACCATCGTGTTTAACATAAATAAATAAACCCTCACGTCTGTAACACAGAGGTCTTCCTTGATTCTTTAACTTACAAATGTTTTTATTGTATCACCAACCCTACCAATGTTGTGACATAACTTTTTCTAGTTACTCTTCCTTCAACATATCCAAACCTAAGCAGCATACCATTTATTGACAGTGATAGAGCACGCAACATCTGTTGCACGAATGTGCCCGCTCGACCGGTGAAATACCACGACGTTACAGAAGACAGGCGTTATGTAGAGTATTCTGCGTTACGTCAGATGACTGAGGTGCCGGAGGCATAATTCTAGTCCTCTTCCCCTTCTTTCCTTTTGCTAATAAGGTAAGGATGGGAAAGGGAAGAGGAGTTGACGGTGGAGGTAATGAATAAGAAAGGGTAATAACTATTTTCTGTTTATCCCCCTTCCTTTGTCCATAAAGGTGGGCAACGCATCTGCAAGTCAATAGTTTGTCACAGAGTTGCTATCATTGATATCGGGTGAACCGCTTACTCGTTTGCTGCCTTCTACTATATAAAAAAATATGCATTGCATTCACAGATATATCTTTTATTTGTCCAGATTCTGGTCTGTGGACGACAAGCAGGTGTGCACAGAGTATTCGGCACTGCGGTCGATCGTGATGGCGAACTGGGAGGAGAACGTGAAGGTGCCCATCAATGAGCCAGCGCCGGGGAAGAAGAAGAGTCAGATCCAGGAGTACGTGGAGTACCACGGCGGCGCTGGCGTGCAGCACATCGCTATTAACACGGAGGACATTATAACAGCGGTAAAATTTAAATAGATTGAATTCTTTAGTTTTATATCAATACGATTGTTGTATACAAAGCGGAGGTAGCCCTCCCACAAGACGGATTGTTGATGTGGTCAAGGTTGCGGGAGTCCATTGGAAGAGGGCGGCAAGAGACCGGTCTTTGTGGCGATCAGTAGGGGAGGCCTATCCTTCAGTGGACTAATATCGACTGAAAACAGAGATTGCCATAGTTTATATCGAATTTTCATTTCGTACCATAAAGTATAAGGTGGGATAATTTTATCACTGCTGGCTTACCATTGACACATTATGGTAAGTTATTGTATGTCGATGCACGCAATATTTTGCTATGAAGATTTTTTAAAAATAAAAACTGAGTCTACTGAAGTCGGTACCAATGCCTAATGGCGTTATATTCCGTCACTAGAGGTATTATAAGAGTTTTATATATATCTCCAAAAAAACACGATGTAAATGCGATTTACTGAAAAAGAAAAGAATTCTTTTCTCAGTTACAGTGGCTCCTCCATCAACCATATCCACAATATATAAATAGGTTTTAAAAAAATACCAACAGATCGAAAATTTACGGGCGCGCGGCGTTGAGTTCCTGTCCATACCGTCGGAGTACTACAGAATAATCAAAGAGCGCTTGAAGGAGAGCAAGGTGCGCGTCGCTGAGAGCATCGACGTGCTCGAACGGCTCAACATCCTGATAGACTACGACGATGACGGCTACCTCCTGCAGATATTCACAAAGAACACGCAGGACAGGCCTACACTCTTCCTGGAAGTCATCCAGAGAAGAAACCACAACGTAAGTTCTTCCACTCTATTCCTTTTTGCTTTACGTGTTTCTTCTAAGACTCTGAAGCGATCTGATCTTCGTTTTATAAAACCTGAAAGTTTCCGTTTATGTCCCCAACACAGATAAAAAACCGGTCACGTACGAGTCGGACTTATCTTTTAATAAGGGCAAAAAGTCTTGCTGTTGTATGGGAGCCCACTTAAATATTTATTTTATCTTGTTTTTTGGTATATCATTTGTGAAAATTTCAACAGTCTATGGTGGCCTGGTGTCAGACGGCAGGGCAGGGCAAGTTGGTAACTTGGAGTTTTCAACACAAATTTAGGGGGTAAATGAACGCGATGGGGTTTTTAGGGGCGTTATATTTTTAGGGGAATTTTTAAGAATAAGAATTTTTTGAAATTTAAAAAAAACTGTACGTCAAAAAAATATTTTTGATGTACAGTTTGTTACAAATAATGATAGCCTTCAAACTGGTGGTCGGTTTAGGAGCAAATATTTTCTAGAGTTAGTAGCACTGCCCGCCGGACAGACAGACCAGTCTTAGTAAAAGGTTCCCGTTTTACCCTTTGGGTACGAAACCCTAAAAACGATCCCCGAATCTTGAGTTGGGATCACGGTAGCATCGAAAGATATCAGATAGTAAAGGTTAAACCTCAAATTAATGAGCCGTCAGTGTTTCGGAGAGCAACCCTCTTTGTTTCATACAGTTGTATTTAGATTGACGGCGTGGATAGACTAGTCGCAGGTAAGGACATCTAAATTCCGCCTTCACTGTTATTTAAAAATAGCAAAGATGAAAGAACATTTTGTTACAAACTTCATACTATGGGATCATTTTTATCTGTATTAGGGACACTTTCAGGTTTTATAAAATGATTAAGGTCAGAACGCCGCTGGCTCTTGCTCTATATACAACGGTAAGTGCTCGTTAATGTTGTACAATTTCATCTTATCTAAACAAGCTTGATGGACATCAATTCCTTTCTTTTTTTTAAATTGTATTCCTTCATATTTTATTGATTTATTTCCTTTCTAGGGATTCGGAGCTGGCAACTTCAAAACGCTCTTCGAATCCATTGAACTGGAACAAGAAAAACGTGGAAATCTCTAGTATAGACGGAGGATATAGAAGTGACGTTAGCAAGCAAATTTTTGAAACATGTTTAGACGATATATTATTTTTTGACAAAATATTACTATTAAAAAATTTAATATTGTTGCTTTAGGTTCTACAAGTCATACATTATAATGATGAATTATTTATAATTTATATTATAAAGTTTACTAGAAGTATAACAAAGATTTATTCTATATCTATGAAAGGCCCTGGCAATTTATAATCTTTAGGTATAGAAGGTTGTAATGCCTGGTTTGACCTAAAGCTCTATGTTACCAGGTCATAAAATTTTAAAAAAAATGCTTGTTGTGGTTTCTGAAAGGCCGATCAAAGGAAAAATTTGCTAGATAGCAAAGGTCCGATCAAATGTCATTTAGACTTTGGTGCTAGAAGAATTATTATTATTAATTAATTTAACATGGCGGTTAACTTGACAGGAGTCGACAAACCTTTAAGAAACGCGTTAGTTTACGCTTTTTGAAGGAGAAATTAAAACATTCCTGTTTAGTGCTAGACCGCAGCCACAGCTCACCTTTCGTCATATTATACGTACACTCGGAGCTCTGAATAATGATGATAATGAATATAATATTATTCCTTTCTACGCATATACAAAACTAATTTAACTAACGGTAACAAATATAAGCAACTAATGGCAAACTTCAATTGTAGATGAGATATTTTGTTATTCGATAATGACTTATTTTAATAAAAAAATTGAAAATTGTCAAGAGATTTACTTTGTATTCATAGAACTATTATACTACTGTATGAAGGTTATATTTAAGTGTTATAATTTTGATAATAAAACTATTAAAGTATTCGTTTTTTTTTACTTTATACATTTTATATCGTTGCAAAAGGATTAACAGAATTGAACGAATTCAAAGAAATGAAAAAGAAGAATGATATTTGAATTCATTTTATCTTTCTCAGAAAAAACAGTTTTTTATATAGTAGGTGGCAAACGAGCAAGCGTGTCACCTGATGTTAAGTAACCGCTACCCATATACAACCGCAACAAGCAAATGAGTCGCAGATGCTTTGCCTACTTTTAATGGACGGAAGAGATAGACAGCAAAAATAATGTTTCCCTTTCCCATCCATCCCCTCCTCGTCCAGTCCTCTTCCCATCCTATCCTTATTAGGAAATTGGGTCGCCGGAACCTCTCATCAGGCGAAACGAAGACTACTTCTACGCCTGTCTTCTGTGAGGTCGTGGTCACGAATGTCTGTTGTTAACATCTGTTGTTGTTGCGGGCTCTACCGCTGTTATAAAGATCATAAAGCTTCAACTTCACACTTCACAATAGTAAATACAACATTTGGTGTAAATTTGAACTTACAAGCTACTTACAGATAAAGAATATAAAATGAAACAAGATTAAAAAGAGTATATCGTTTTATTTCGTTAACGTTGAACAACGTCAGTAATACACAGTCGTAAGACACCGATTAGATAAGATACGTCAGAAGAAAATATATTTACATAAAAAACATAATACATTACGAATAAAATGCACGAAATTGAGAAAAAAAAGGATCACAACGTCTATCGGCAGAACACTCGTAACTTTTGCCTTTCTGATCTAATACGTCATGCGACAAGACACATTCGAAATTTAAAAATATTTGAATTTGGCATATGTCAAATTTCGAATCGACATCTTATTTTTAATTTTGTATTAAGACCAGTAATATTTAATGTACACAAAAAATAGTCATGTCTCATACATTTTAACCCGATTACATTACACTCACAATTCGATTATCATTATAGTTTTTAAATATTGCCTTTCGCTGTTACGAGGGTTGTAGTACTACATTTAATTTAATTTATAGGTTAGATTTTTATCCCTTTTAGGTTTTGGTTAATGTTTATAAAAAACATTCCCGTTTACGACAAAATTATCTGCCAATAAATCTATTAGTATTATAATATATTGCTATATGTTCAAATTACCTTCTTCCGTCGCCAACTTTATCGATCTAAAGTCCATAATAATCCCCATAGTTAAATTGTTCCTACGATAACTTGAACAATGCCAAAACATTCTTTAGCAAGTTTTAATAAAATGCAAACAAGATACGAGTGATTGTAAACACATTTCTCGTTACACGATTACAGAAAGCACCATAATATGAAAAATCACAAAATCGATTTCAAACAACATAAATAATAATAAATGATTGCAAAACAATTTTCTAAATATATTTCACATACAATTAATATATTGTCTAAAATAACCAAAACACCACAGTAGGTAGTAAACACCAGAATAGTCATAGTTGGGATATACCAGTATGTATAATAACTTACTAAATATTATATGTACTAGGATTTTGAAAGATAAAAACCAGTATAGCACAGCTTTATTTTATTTTTGAAGCGAAAATTTCCATAGCTACGTTAAGCGATACTTGTATGTGTAAAATCTTAAGTGTCACCAACTTGCTAATGTATTTTTATTATAACAGATGGCGTAAGTAGTCTTGCACATGAGTAACAATTCTACATTGTTAAATTTATTTAATTCATATTAATATCTTTAGATTTAATTTTTGGATTCAATAAATTTAAATATAAAAGAACAACCACCTGAATGTTGTGAACTAAAAGTCCATGGCAGAAAATGAAATAATAGAGATGAGTTGAATAATATATATTAATAAACTATAAATCTATTAAACTTGTTGGGGTAGTCAGATACAGCTTTATCGGTTTTTGATAGGGGGTGTCCTGAGGAAATATTTTGTACGTAAAACTCCGTATAAAAGGCATCGGTACAAACCGGGGAGTTGTTCGAAACATCGTAAACTTAGATGGTTCGTTAACGTGCTTATATACTATAAATCATTGTATATAAATACATTTACACATATCTGATGTATCGATTTATACATTTTTATAATTCTTTATCATCCCAAACTTTTCATACGACTTTTCGTCTCTTCTCTGAATTACGATCACTGCAGATATTTATTGAAAATTTGAGCAGGATATAATGTCCCACACTATCAATCTAACTACCCTTGTTAAAATACTTTAAATTGTTTAATCCTACGTTGTGATGTTTTACGTTAATTCTCAATACGTACAGACGTACTGGTTTTGATAAACTGTTTTAGATTTTAAAATATATATATGCTAATGGTTAAAATACTTGAAACAAGATCACACATGATATATAATCAAATTCTAATATATACTATGTCGTTAATAATTATATACATAGTCACATTCTTCAATCTATTTAATATAGTAAATATTCTATCTACATATCGACGCAGAAGTCGGAAATGTACCAATTATATAAATCAGAACTTCAAAAAAATTATGCTCTAACAACTTTTAATCCTACGGGAGCTAGACAGACAGTAAAAATTATATTTTCCAGCGAGTAGGTTCTACATGCACTAGTTGAACCTAGATCTGTGTAGCTTATATTTTATCATGTGCCAAAAATATTCGTGATGTTTAAATACCGTAGTAGTAACACCAACAGAGCATCAAACCCAACCCAATTTTGAAATAAATAAATTTATACGTAATGCCATCCATTTATAGTCCAAATTTAGTTGAAAATGGGATGTGCAAGTCTGGTGCGTAATTTCACATAAATAAAATTCAAGGTTCCTACTATCGAATCAAATTTTATCAACTATAATAAAATATAGAATTTTCAAATTATTACTGAGAGGCGGAGCCCTAAGAGTGTGGGGAGTGTTCCTGCGGGGGCGTGTCCCCGCCATCGATTTCCCCGGGGTCCACCATCTCGAAGTCCCGGTCGGTGGACGAGCGCTGACTGTTCTCAGACTCTGACTCCGACAGTTTGTCAGCGCCGGCCACTTCCGCTGTCTCCTCTCTGAAATTATTTATTTCGAAATTATTTACAAACACTTCAAATAGGATCACGCTTTAAATATAAATGGTTTTGGAACACATTGATTTAAATTCTCGGCGAAACTCGGGTCCAATAATCGAACTTGAATGTTCTCATACGTGACTCATTTTTTTTTACAATTTTTACCCTCCTCCTCCGACAAGAAAAAAAGAGGGATAGCCCTTATTTTCACGTTTTTATGAAATCTAAATACAATTTTATATCATTTTTGGTAAACGGAAAATTTAAATAATAATAATTTGGCTTCTATGTTTTTAAAAAGCGCTAAACGCTGCGCGATATTTGAATATAGCTAGACTAAGCGGGGATTGACACTGATGATATTGACTACGCAATGAAAACCAAAACCCCCTGTAACCAGGCGTAGTATTTTGAAGAACTCCCCCTGAATGAGTCACGTAGTATGTGTACGGTCCCTAATTACAGATTAGTTCTGGGCAAACCGGAAGTCCTTCATCAGGGTAAGTTCGTCGTGACAATCTCTCAACCGCGAACTCACTAGTGATGAGAATAGTACTAAAATTTATAAAAAAAATACATTTGACATTCGCCAAATTATTATTAAGTACAACTGAAATAAAGAAACACAAGATGTCATGGTTATCATCAATTGTCTAATTAAATGCAATTTTTCAG
>JWHW01025633.1:3750-30224 GCA_000931545.1 Papilio glaucus | reverse complement strand
AGCTATAGTGACCAATAATTTTAAAATTAAAGTTTTGATTCACATTTTGTGAAGGAAAGCAGTGTCATGTGAAACTACACAGAAGATCTTAATAAACACTCAAAGTGACATTTAAACCTTAAACAAAAGCACAGTAATAGTAAACTGTGTAAATTGTATATAGAGGCAACAGAACTAAGTACAACAGTAAAATATTACTACATTTTTACAAATACTAGATAAGAAATTTACTTATAATTAAAGTATGTAATTGTGCCACTTAAATTAAAAAGCCTGTGTGGTGTCAAATTTCTTTTCTCTAAGAAAAAGCTAGTAATTCTAAATTCAATAAATGTCATGTATTTTTAATTTGAATACTAAATTGTTTCTTGCAAAGTTTAATTTTATTAACACCATCTTAAGACACAATGTACAGTTTGAACAACAATTAATAAACTAATTGCTACAAGTTCCATGTTTTCTCCACAACTTGGGCAAAGTCATTTTTGGCTGTTTGGAAAGCAATGAGAAATATTTTCATATTGGTCAATGGAATTTACTCAGATTTTGAACCTCATCAAGAAACAGGCAACAATTTCATTCTTCAACCATTAAAATATTTATGTTGAAATATTCTTACTCAATTTTGTATTTATGAATGTTATTCGAAACTAATATTTTTGATAATTGTTTTACTAAGGAATGTTTATCCCTTTCCTTATGTTAACTCTAGTAGCTCTATTCAATAACTGTATTAAATAATTAACTAGAAGACCAAAAATATACACTTACAGTTACAGTTACTAAGAATGTAAGAGTCAACAGAAAAATAAAATATATTAATAATATAAAAATGTTAGTTCCCATTATACTACTTTAACCCAGGTGCAACCTTTGTGGTTCACTGTGAACAAAACTAGTGAGTGAGAAATAAAATAAAATCAAACCTTTTTTTTCTGAAACCAAACAAAAATAATCATAAGTTGCTACAATTTGTAGTCTAAGGATTTATGAGAAAAAAATGCGGTCTTCTTAATCAGTTCATAAAACAAAGCATAACGGTTGTAAGTTTAGGATATTTTAAATTAAACGCTACCACATTCCTTTAATCTATTAAAGAAAACATTTGGACAAAAATAACACGTTGTATTTTGCATCGTAATGGACAAAAATGAAAATAACTGCGCGTCACTTTCATATTCATACGCACAATGGATTTTCACGACGTATGTTGAAAATTTTCACCGAATTTAGGCATAAAGCCAGACCTAATAAAGTAAATTCATTAAAAAAAAAATAATTGATATATTGGTAGGTGTATCAACACAATTTAATCGAGTATTGTATTAATTCATAACAAATGTAAGAAATAATATGTAAGTTCCATACCTCTTTTCGCTTTTTAGTTTTCCTCTTGTCTGCCATTATAAAACAAACTTTGTCAACGTAGCAGTTTTCAGCAGTCTCGCTTACTTGTCTAAAATCTTGCTTTTCTCTCTTTTGGCTCTCAAATCAAAGAGCATATAAAATATCATATAAAGTCTCAAATGCTGATTTTGGTCTTGTTGTGTTGTGACGGAACAGATTATAATAAAGATAGACAAAAGTAGTAGTCACGTCATTGACATCGGGTTTTCCTCCCAATATAATAAAGAAAACTAATAAAGGCTTAAAGATAAATAACGAAATTATTTGTTTATTCTACTTATTTGTTTTTATTACTAAAAGCAGTTACTATTTTGTGTGATACACAGATGTTGTGGCAGAATGAAATGAAGTAAAAGCTCAATTTTTGTATAGGACAGTTTTTTTTTTAAAGTAATTATCTTTCTACCTCTTTATTTTGTATTTTATTCAGCAAACTATTTTTTTTTCATAATTGGGTAGTCACTCATCCAATTGTTCATTCGGTTACAGTCATTAGTCCTCAAGTCATCACCAAAGTCATCACTCTTCTTTCTATCTTATCGATATCCTCGACAATGGACAAGCAGTGATCTTGAACCTACCGATTTTTTAGTATTTCTACCAATTTGGCGCTTGTTCTCCCGAAGCACCGAAATGGAACGATTTTTGTAATGTAATGCTAGCGCCACACTGCGGTAAACGTCTCGACGTAAAAACGCTCATCATCGTGATAAATATTGCATTAATTATAAACGGGATAAACTGAGTGACTACACTTGAACAGTCAACGAAAATGCCCATTCTTGGCAATAAGATTATCGCCAATGTTCCTTGAATTATGATTATTGATTTAATTTATACAATAGTTGCTTTAAAAGGCAAAAATTACATTATCCGTCGCCATCATTTTACGATGCACGAGTCTTGAAACTTTTGAGTCTCAGATCGCAATTATTTCTCCATTTCATAGCAATAGTAAGTATTTAACGAAGACAAACTCGTGAGACCCCGTCGCGTTTATAGTGCACTGCACACTGAAGTACTGTACGTAGTTAAAGGTGTGACTAATATATTCGTATAAGCTATGCGTAATAGGTACACAGGAGGAATTTCATATAAGGTAATACCAATGTTATTTTATTAGGTTATCCTGACCCTGTAACAGTATGAAAGCAAATTTAATCACCTCATATCTTAATATGATAATATTATACATAGTTAGAATGTCAATATTAAGCGCGATTATCATTCAGTTACACATGTAATCTAATAAAGGTTAAAGAATATTGCGTATTTTATTAACATAAACAAAAACAACGCCGACTTCAAAAAAACTATATTCAAAAACAACAAATGCACTTAAAAGTATAAAATAATTTTACGCAATTAAACATAAGAATCAATTCTTAATCATATTTATTTTTGGAGTCGGTGTCAGCGTCAGCTAAGGAAATACCAATATACGAGGATGCCTTAAGAAAACCTTTGCCTTAAGTTTACAAATGAATTTTATACTATACTATTGACCCTCCCCGGCTTCGCCTGAGTACCACTAAATATGTTCATCCGTTCGCTACCAAACACAGCCACGTGGGTACACGTACACGTGTACGTGGCAAGTTAAACGTCGATAATCAATAATTAACGGCATTTCCTGTTAGTGTGGCCCCAGCATGAGAGTTTTCTATTATCGTTTACGGGAATTTCATCGAATTAATGTTTTTAGGTAGGTATCGCTAGTAAATAACATTCCTTACAAAGAGGAGAATTGAACAATGTTTATGTTTTTATGTTACGTACCGACTTTTGGTGCTAATAATTATACCTATTTTACTTGGCAGCCCTACCGATTCCGCATTTTATTTTCGGAAACACTGCCGACCGTCGGTCGATCGACAGGTGTCTGTCAATGTCAGTGTTTGGTGTCAGGCCCGCGTCAGTTGCGCGGAGTTGCTCTTGTTAATTGTCTCATAATTCTTGCTTGGTCCTTGAATTTGTCGATTGACATTATCTTTTCGATGCCGTTGTTTGCCCATTTTCTGAAATTTAGACTTGGAATTACGACTTTCACGTATAACGTAGCACCCAATTAATTCTGGCTTGCCCTGTGATAAAAAAGTGAGTCAAATACATGGTGTATTTGTAGCGACATAAATTTAATTACACTTTATCCACTGTACTTTCCTAACAATTACTTGTAACTCTTAATACGTAGATAAGCTTAGTGATTACTACAACACAAGTTTTAATTAAGTGTTAAATCATCTGCATTGAAAATGAATCAAGACAAAACTAATGGACATAAAATCGATCCAGGTAAAGTATTTTCTGTCTTATTAAATTAAATGATGGTAAAATTGGATGAGCGTGACATTACGTGCACTTTCACAAAAAAAAAATATAATGATAGAAAATGACCTTGTTTACATTATATATTTTGAAGGAATGAATATTTTACAATATTTTGAACTACTATTTCGAACTAATTTAACGAATATGGATTATAATAATTTTGCGGGTGTGTGTATCTGCATAATTTTCTATAACGAAAATTATAAGTAAAAAATATAGTTTACTTTCATATGTAAACAAATTATTGGAATAAAAATTGGATATTAAAATTCCTATTACAATTTCATCAAATAAAATCCAAAAATCAAAAGTATATACTATGTATACAATTATTCGTTTTTAATTTTGTACTTTATAATACTATAGTATACTATGGAACTAATACAATATTGAATATGCTAATTATTTAAAAATATTTTATTTATCAATCAATTCAATTATATATTATTGTACATATAGTATATTTAAATAAATAAATAAATAAATATGCGCTCACGCCCGTAACCCAGAGGGGTAGGCCGAGATCATGGATTTCCATTTGGTGCGATCCTGGCACACCTCTCTCGCTTCTTCTACATTCATACATCTACGCATACTAGCAAGTATGTCAGTTACGGGTACTCCTTATATTGCCCTTCTTTAGTATGTCACTAATCTGATTGATATAAGTTCTCCTTGGATGTTCCTTGCCAAAGCTGCCATTTACTCTTGCAACATAAATTTGTTATGTTAGTCTCTCTTCATTCATCCTTTCAACATGCCTGAACTACTTAAAGAATTTATTAATATTTTATTTATCAATCATATTATATTTAGCTATATATTTTTGTGTATGTACTCAAGCAAATCTGGAACGGGTTGGTAAATAGAGAATGTGTACTATTTTAGCCTACTGCATCTGGATTTTTTTTAATTATTGATGGTTTCATGGCATAGTAGTTAAAACAATTTCATTGAGTATAATATATCCTGGCAAAAATTAACCAAAACTTTTTCTAACATAATAAAATCCCATATTGAAGAAGCTTTTCAAAACTAAGTTAGTAAGAAAAACTTTAAAAAAGAAATCATCATCATTTATAGATATAAATCTATTATAGACAGATGCAACCAATTTTTATTTATGACAGAAACATGGTTAAGTGTGCCTAGAAGTAAGCTGATGTGTCCATAATTGAGAACATGTGTTAGGGCTGTGAATGATTTGATTTTTAATAAAAATAGTGGAATTAGTTGACCATATAATAACCATGTCCTTTGTATATTATTCAAATATGTATTTTCATTCTTTTACAGTTTTTTTATAATATTTTATATGAAACATATATCAGAATATTAGGAAAAGAAATCCTTTATTTTTATGTGAACTTTCAGACTTTATTTAACAAGTTCCGTATTACTAACTTTGCGCCATTTTGTTCCATATTCTTTTTGCCCTTTTAATGAGCCATAATGACTCTCTCATAATAGATTCATAGATCACCAATAATAGTTTTTCATAGTCTACTCCTGATTTTATCCCTAAGGAAGTTTTTCAATTAAAGATAGTATGTTAATCCGTTGGCGCCAGGTCTAGACTATATTGTGGACGCACAAAAAACCTGGGTTCCCAGAGTTTCTAATGAGGCACTATAGATGTGCATTGTCTTAATGTCTTAATTAATAACACAAAACCTCTTTGTTGGCAAATTCTGCCAGTTCCTGGCAAGCTTCAAATGGTCCAGTTGCTTACAAAAGAGATCCCAGTTTAGTATGGCTATGTTCATATAATATAAATGATTCATTTTACACTACAGCAATCTATCATAATAATAATGGCAATAAAAATAATAAAGTCTTCCCCCCTTATTTTAATAAATTGATATAAAATGTTTAAGAATATAAAAGATCAAATTTACACATGAAAATAACCTAAACAATTACAAAGTCATCAATAACATGCAATTATATTTTGCATGCAATATTACAGTTTTGTCCTAAATTGTCATATCTCAACATTCTTGGTTGTCTATGGTTAGCGGAATGGTTACCATATTTTTACACTCTAAGCAGTGTATGCAGAGATTTAAAAACACATATTAAGGCGATAAATAAAGTATTTTGAAGTACTTGTTTCGTAAAATATAACATAGGCACAGATAAAGTAGAGTATAATACTTTATATTAAATTAAACAAAAAAACTTTTTTTCTGGAATATTATTTGGTTTTTTCTTATCCAAAGGATACATCTTATGTTACTCAAAAAGAGTGGCATCCCTAACCATTTATTCATTTCACACTATGTACAAACATAAATAAAAAAGGACAGTAACAGATAGATTATTAAAACACATGTAAAACCACCGACACATTTGTCACCGTGTTTATAATCATGTCATGCGGCCGGTGGCACAGTGCCGTCTGTTAAATTTATCGATACCATGCGGCGTAAGACTCGTCGATACGAAGATCAAAGTTCAAACGAGCGGCTCATGCTGTCGCTCGATTAACCGAACGATCGGCGATTACGATTATAATATTTACTTAGGTGATTTGAAATGCCTATTTTAGTTTAGATTACTTACATAAAATATTAAAATAAACAAATATGACAAAACAGTTGTCTAAAATTTAAAAAAGAGGCTCCTGGCATCCAGGGGCGTATCCTGGCATAGGACCGTGAGTTTGTACTCGGGACTAAAAGTACTAAGGGTCCAACAAAAAAAAATGTACCAGTCTAAAATAACACAACGAAAAACTTTTTTTTGTTGTCGAGTATAACTTGAGGCCCTCTCCTGGGGGCCCTTATATTCATGGGGTCCTGGGCTGCAGCCCGAATAGCCCTAAGGTAGAACCGCCTCTGCTGACTTTCGCTATGAACAATAAAAAAGAAACATTTAATCAATATAAAGCGTGTGATCGAAAATACTACGGACAGACTATGGGTAGCGGTCAATTAACATCAAGTAATATATCACCCTGTATGTGTATACAAGAGTTATTTATAGTTGTATATCCCTGAGTAATCAAAACAGGTTACCACTTGTTGACTACGTAGGTTAATTTAAAATGGAAATGTCATTCTCATCCTTAGAATTAATTAAGGAACATTGTTCACAGTCAGTATTGCATAGTGAGCGCCCACGCGCGGCTTTTACTTATCAGTATGCTTAATGACAAGCTGATAAAGAATTATCTTTGTCCATGCTAATTATGACAAAAAACGTAAGAGCTCCTATGTATGTACATGCAAGGTTTTTTGTTTGGTTTCGTATTTATTACGAGCACCCCGCTCGAGCTTCGCTCGGGTAGTCTATACATCTATATAGATAAATAAAATTGAAGTATCTGTATTTAATATTAAAATAAAATTTCCGTACTCAATACACAAGATGTATATACGGTACTTGTAAAAACTGTCTGTCTGTTTGACACTGTCACTGGCCCAATCCACTAAGGGAGACCCATATATAAGACAAGACATCATCATCATCGTCTGTCTGTCTGTTTACACGTCTTTCTGTCTGTCTGTCTACCTGTCTATGTGGCTGTTTGTCTGTCTGTCCTGTCCGGATGTTCCGGGTAATCTCCGAAACGACTCAACCGATTTTGATGGAATGGGACAAAGTGAAAATTCAAAATAGGTAAGAAGTTGCCACAATAGTTCAAAAATAAGTAAATTTATACATATGTAAAAGGCGATGTGTATGTTCCCTATAGACTCCGAAACGGCTAGACCGATTATTACAGGGAATGTTCAGATTGGTCCAGTGGGTGTTCCTGTGAAGTTTGTTAGCGATCGGAGTAATATAATTTGTGGTATACGGACAAAGCCGGAGCGGTCACTAGTAATAAATAAATAATCAACAAAAATAAACCCTTGTATCTTAACAATAAAAATCAAAATTGAATATGTACATAAAAAAAAGAAAAGAGTTCGTCAAAACTGTTCAAAATAGAAACATGTTTAATGTTACTGACGCATGTTGGACATGTTATAATGGGAAAATCTTTTGTATGAACGCGAAAGATGAATTGATTCATGTTGTAATGGACTTGCGTGTTTTATGGATACTGCTAAATGAATGCGTTCAGTGTGAACGTAAATATACTGACTCTTTAGTTCAATGCAGTTCGATTTGTCGTTCGCTCGTCGGTGTCTGAGAGTCGTCACTCACGTACATACTAATGTATTATCAATTCTCCAAATCGAAGATGAACTTAAAAATCTGTAGTATTTAGGGTTCACGTCACTTGATAAAGTTATTCGTTTAAATTTTGTAAATTCTTCTTTAAAAAAGACAATTTTATCTATAACGACGTGTTGGCAACCCTAGCGCTGCAAGCTCCCAAGGTTGAGCCTCTCAACGTTGCTGCACTTGAACTCTCTCCATAATGCTTGCTAGTATGTCGACATTTCGGTGCATATGAATTTAAACCTTAACCTATATTCCAATACAAAGATAAATGATTTATTATTTGTTAATGTGTAATGAGCTATCTCCTTTTCCGAATTTTATAATTCTTGTCTCATTAGCTTCACCAAAAACTAAAAAATGATGTGATTAAAATGTAATTAAAACTAAAAAATGATTAGAAAAAAGATGACAGCTAGCGTTTGTCACTTAGCGTAAATGTAAAGACATGACGTGGGTTTTAGCAAAAGCGTCCTAATTAGGACGCTTTTCGACCGCTAATAGCATATCTATTGTATTATAATATTGATATTATGCCGCTAATCTCTAAAGTTCTTGGCGTTGTAACATAGCGTTGTAGATATCGAGCAGGATTTTATATTTCTTTTATCCCGAAATAAACTGTTCCCGAGGTTAGGAAAAACATAATAGTCATGTGCAATATCAGTTGCCATGGTAACGTTATAATAAGTTATAATGTTTTGACGATAACAACTGTTTGACACATGTTACCTATGATTCGAAGTTATTATACTCAGAATTAGATTATAAAAAAATCCATCAAGTAAAATGAGAAATGAACGCATGCGAATAACTACCCCTTCCAATAAAATATTCTCGTCGCAATTGTCCAAAAGCGTAAAGTCTGATTTGATGGATATGGTATTGGATGGATGGTATAATATTTTTAATGTTTTTTCCTTTAATTTCTTCCGAATACGAACTTTAGAAGGATGTCCTTCTCTTAAAGAATCGCAAGTCAACTAACAGCAGTTAATCAAGACAAGAAACCTTATCCGACGAGACGGTACTAAATACGTAATTATGATGATGAATAAAACTGATGATGAAAAAAAAAATACTCAAAATTTCGTGTGTGACCGCATCGGTACTCATGACTTCTTATCGCGCGTGCGGTTTCATCGAACGATGAAATCGCATCGTACCAACGCGAGAGATGGCAATAGGACGGCGCCATAGAATACAGGGTGACATTGAAATAGCTCGTGATAAATGTAAATATTTCTGAATCTTCTTTTTGGACCCATTGTAAAATATGTTGTGCTGCCTTGTATTAGAGCCGTGCCACACGGGCGTCATCATAGTGATGTAATTGTGCCACACGACGAAATGCAGTGACGCTCAGGGTGTATATGTCAGAAATTGAACGACAATAGAGTTGAAGTTTGGTACTATAAAAACAATGAGCTGCAGCTGCGCTACCTTGGAATTTGAGTGTCGCATCACGCACCCAAACTCGTCTCCCTGGCCCCGCGTGCGTCGCTCGCGTGTTCCGTCAACGCACCGTGTGGCATGTTCTGATTTGTATCCTAGAACTACGTAGCGCCGCCGCTCCGTCGTCGCAACGCCGACGCAACGCCCGCTCACAGTTCCGGTTCTTGATAGGTCACATAACATTCGGAGACCCGATTGCTCATTCTCATTTACCCCTTCTACTATAAAAAATATTAAAATTGCTATTTATGTCAGATAATACACATACAGACACATTGACCCTTTCAACGTAAAAGTAATTTATTCAGAAGATAATAATTAAGGTTATATAATATTACTTTGTAAATATTACTTTAAAATTCTTTATTGTGAACGGCTATAATACTTGCTGTAAAAAAGATATGTCAAAAAAAGATATGATAAATTGCAAAGCTGTGTACACCTGACTGGAGACATTACCATTACTTCCGTTTATGTACAACATATAACAAGGTCAGCGAAACAAGCAAAGTCAAAAGTAACCAGCGAGTTAATATCAGTTCGACTTTACTTTGACCTTCAATCAATCAACTATCAACAGATTACGGCTTCTGGTAATAGTCTTATCGGTTTGTATTTTATATCATTAGCGGTGTTGAATACCAGAGTTAACGTAAATGTATAAATTTGTGTAACGGAATCTTGTCATCATAATTGATTTGAAAATATACACTCGTTAAGAACCGATGTCGATACATGCTTTATAACTTTGTTTTAGTCCTATAGGATTATGAGGATAAACAAAAACACGCTTTTGTAGCTAGCCGAACTAAAATAATAATTTAGTATACAACTTATAGTAATAAAAAAAATATATCGTAAAAAGCGTGAGGCGTTTCATGTGAATTATTGTAAATGTTTTACTAACCCATATTGGTTAAAGTAAAGTATTTATAAAATATCTTTCTTAGTTCGACTAGTTTCAAATGTTTTGAAGTGATAACTTCTTTAGCCGCCTTAGACGATATTCCGCAGGGTAAAGTTCTTATAGGTTATTCGCGTGAACAATGTATCTTATTTGAATCTGGATTAAGAACTTTTTTATATTTTGTTTTCTTATTTTCAATTCTATTGTTAAGACGCAAGGGTTTATTTTTGTTAATTAAAAACGACTTAGGGTCCTTCAAGAAGCGAGCCTATCTCTTTCTTAAAGGCCGGCATCGCATCTGTAGTTCCCCTGGTGTTGCAGGTGTCCATGGGCGTCGTTGAGCACCTTGGTGTTCCCAACGCTCGTATGCCCTCTTCTCTTATAAAAAAAAAAATTATATATTTTTGAACTATTGTCGCGTCTCCCTACCTGTTTTGTTTTGAGTTTTTACTTCTGACGGCAGTCATTTGACTAGTTGATATAGGAAGAGGATATAATTATTGTACAAGGGTTTATTAGTAACATATTTAAGCTGATAACAAATCTTAACATTCAATGCATGTTATCGCGTTAATTATCATAATATCTGTTAGTTATATGTTGTATCCGCGTTGTAGAAATCATTGTCATATTAAATTATATCAGTATCGGAACGTAAACCTAATGCTCGGTAGTTATACTAATAAATTATTTAAATTCATAATAAATACGAAGACAACCTAAATCTGTTTGTTCGTTACATGTTGATCCCTACGGTTTCACCCGCCGTGGTAATTTCACCCACGATTATCCAGTCTAAATTGAACCCTATTTAATATGATTGATCATATAGATCTGATTTCTCTGAGGTAACTAATATTGGATCAAATTAAAATTATTTCCCCATACAAACTTTCAACCCCTATTTTAGACCTTTAGGGGATGAATTTAGATATCTCCTACCTTAGTGCTCGCCTACGTAATAAAAGAAATATCTGTGCAAGGTTTTAAAATTCCTAGACCCATTAGTTTGAGCTGTGCGTTAATTTTTATATCAGTCAGTCAGTTTCTTCTTTTATGTTTAGTTAGAATTGAATTAAATTACACAATATCAGATAAATACTCTTTTTCAGATCTACCTGTCGGTGTTAAGGTTGAAGAAATAGAAATCCCAGTGCCTTGGGGCCACGTCGCGGGTCGATGGTGGGGCCCGAGGGACAAGCAACCGCTGATCGCCTTACACGGCTGGCAGGACAACGCCGGTACCTGGGACAACCTTATCCCACTCCTCCCGACATCCACGTCCATCCTTTGCCTCGACCTCCCGGGCCACGGACTCTCCTCACACTATCCCACAGGAATGCTGTATTACATATTCTGGGACGGTGTAACACTTCTACGGAGGATAGTTAAACATTTTAAATGGAGCAAAATTAGTCTCATGGGACATTCCCTAGGCGGCGCTCTAAGCTTCATGTACGCGGCATCTTTCCCTGACGACGTCGACAAGATCATTTGCATTGACATCGCCAGTCCAGCCGTCAGGGTGCCAGAGAATATGGTAAAAGCAACAGGCTGGTCTGTTGATAAGATCCTCGAGTACGAGACCCTGTCAGAAGATAAAATACCTTGTTACGATTACGAAGAGATGATCGACATAGTTGTAGACGCGTACAAAGGATCAGTCTCGAGAGAGAACTGCAAGGTCCTGATGAAGAGAGGCATGGCTCCGACGCCGGCGCATCTGAAGAAGAAGGGCTACCATTTCAAAAGAGACCCGAGGCTCAAAGTATCTGGCTTAGCGATGATGTCCCTAGAAACGGCACTGGCTTACGCTACCAAAGTGAAATGTAAGGTTTTAAACATCCGGGCTATTCCTGGACAGAACTGGGAGAGATTAGATTATTACATGGCGGTTGTAGACAAACTGAAGGAAACAGCGGACGTCACATATGTAGAAGTTCAAGGTACACACCATGTACAATTGAATTCACCCGAGAATATAGCTGATATCGTTGAAGATTTCTTAGAAATGTACTAGTTGTACACGTAGTTGTATGCTGTTGTGATAATAATGTGATTATGGAATTAGTTAGCAAATTCGCACGATGAGTCGTCGTATAACGACTATAAATCTATTTATAAGGGTAATTGTATTTATTCATTCCTACTTAGTGATGATAGTAGATAACATAGTAACAGCTTTATTCACGTCATATATATCTGTACGTTCTTTATTCACAAAGTTCTGCTTTCACAAAATCAGGCATTGCCCGAAAGTAATGGATAAATAGATTCAAGAAAGTGGAATAAAAGAAGACATTACTTTCACTTCACTTCAGCATGATGTTTACGCAATTAAAGATATCGCGTTTATCAAGTATTTTACTTTTCTAAATAAATCGTTGTACTTGAGAACGTTATCGAAAAAATCTTAAACCAAATGACGTACTGGAGTACCGACACGACACCGAATGTGATAGTACTTGGAGCAATTTCAACTTATTGCTTTTACGGTTGGTTGTTCTTAGGTTGTCTTATTTTTGCGCACTCAAAGAGATGCGGCAGACGTCAAACCGTCGCGGATGCTCGCTGTTGCTGTGCGTGCGCACTGCTCGGTCTATACGCAGCGTGTAGTCTGCCGCGACAAGCCGCTTTCCGCGTCCGCTCAGTGCGTTGGGGCTAGGTGAGTTTTATTCAACGTTGTGTAGTGACATGTATACTTTGTATTATATTTTCTGACACGACGTTTATTACAAAATGACAAAATTAATAGCGTAGAAAAACTAAAATACAAAAATTACAATTTTTGTCTTTTATTGTAAACATATCGACCGATCGTGAACTTCATCAGTTTATAATCTTATCAGGTATATTATAAACTGTCCACAAATTATGAACCGGATGGATCAAAGCCCAATTCTAGTCCTCTTCTCCTTCCCATCCTTGTCTTATTACGAATGGATGAGAACGGGAAGAGGATTTGATCAGGGGAAGGGCTAAATAGGAAAAGCAAATATCATTTTTTTCTTTATCCCTTCATGTGTTCATTAAAGGCAAAGTAAGATGAGGGTAAAAGCTTTTGAGCTTTTGAGGGTTAATGTCCTGCTGAAGTGAATTGATACGTTATGACTAGTTAAAAGTATTTTTACATTAGCTTCTTTATATATCAATTATCTGGGTTCCATAGTATAAGCTTTGCTGAGTTTGGGATCAGATGCTTGTGTGAATAATATCCCAGGATATTTTTATTATATAATATCAATCTTCTAATGCTAATAAATTATATTATTAATGTTATTTTTATAGTAGCCGAGCGTTTTGTTGAGTTATGGATACGTTGTCAGCCTTTAGAGCTAAAGGGTTAGAGAAGAGAAAGAGAAAGGGAAGATAAACACGACTGACTGACTCCGGGAAGAATATGAAGCCAGTGAAACCTCACTATTCAAGATTGGCCAAGCCGCTTAGGCTACAGGATATCCCAATGGAACGTACTTGCATACATATGCGCGAAAAATCCCCCTCCCTCCTTCCCCCACCTGAGTCAAACGGGTAAATGTATATAAAGTCAATCAACAAAATTCAATGGTAGCTTGTGAAGCAATTTAAAACAAGTTATTAATATATAATGAATACATTATGTAGTTTTTACATACAATTGTTGTTACTTTTTTTTTGTTTGAAATATTAATAGATATTATTAAAATAATTTACGAGTTATTTCCTATAACCATTCCAATTAAGCTTATATGCTTGTTTGTAACTGCATGGTTCAGGACAATAGTCGAATGGCGGATTCGAACCCACGACAGTCCGAACCCTTAACCATTAGCACCCTATTGATAAAAAATGTGGACATGCGCTTGCTGTTCCTCTTTGTATTTTGTTAGGCTATTGCCGCTTCTAGATACTAACTATAATCAATATCTTTCTCTCTCTCTCTCTTCAGCCCAAGGTCGCCCACTGGCGGGCGTAGGCCTCGCCTATTAATCACCACAACGATTGGTCCCCTGCCGTCCTCATCCATTGGAGTCGTGCAACCTTGACCAGCTCATCGATCCATCTTGTGAGGTGCCTACCTACGCTGCGTCAGCCAGCAGTTCTGCGAGCATTGTGTCCGGCCCATTGCCACATAAGGTTTACAACTGTTCGGGCAATGAGCAAAAGCGACCGGCTTTGGTTCTACTTCGGATCACATCATTTCTGATACGATCTCGCAAAGAAACTCCGAACATTGCCCACAGTGAGGGGCGACGTCTCTGTATATTTTAATATATGACAAAATGTTTGCTGTTGCGTTTTATTACTGTGGTAAATACTACGACTTGGTATCTACTATTTTTGCTGCATTCTCATCAACTAATTGTGAACTATGTCACTTTATATGTGGAACTAAACCTGTCACTCCATGACGACTTAACGACTGGCACTTTTATTTTATTCACACGTAAGTATTTTTTATGAACGTCACGCGAGTATGTGTGCACGATTTTATCTTGAATAAAAATTGCTATAATTTTTTTGAGAAGATTAAGCTTTTTGTCTTATTATATTTTATCTAGCTGTTAACGAAAAGAGCCATTCTTTGATGTGAATGAGCCGAAGATTGTTTGACTTTACATAAGATATTTTTTTATACTAAAGAAGGTGGGAAACGAGGTAGCTTTTCACCTGATACTAAGAGCCATCTGTAATAAGTTTATGAGTTGCACAGGCGTTTACCTTTAATGGACAGAGATGGGGATAAACAAAAAAAATGGTTTTCTTTTCCTGTCCATCGCTGGTCGAGAATAGTAAAATTTACCAATTTTAATGAATTAATTTCAACATTATAATGCTTATTACATATTTACTTAGTTTGTAAATGATCAGTTCATTATTATTCGTATCGACGGAGACCTCGACGACCTCTTTTTTGTGTTTGTTACTCTTCAGCTAAAAGGTGAAATGACTATCTTCATTAGTTTTTTTTTAAATAAATCCTTTCGTTTTAATATTCAACTTCCTCTTTGACTACATTCGTGACGTAAACCTATGAATATTAATTAACTATCTTTAGGATGTGTTCGTGTTCACTACAGGGAACGCATCGCGTTTGCATTTTCTCGAATGTGACGGGGACTAAAACGGCGAATAGGTACTTGGGAACTCGTTACCGCCGAGCGTCTTCAGTAGATTTGTTGACGTGGAAGAAGAGGGAGAGTTGCGGCAAGTCGTACAAAATGGAAATTATTTTCTTCATAATTTACTCTTAAGGGTCATTAGCGTTCCTGCTGTTAAAATCATGCCATTCCGACCTACATCTAAGCAATAATAAGCGTGTCGAAATGGCCTTGTAATGACTAATTTGAAAGCCTAAAAACCATTTGCACAGGAAAGTGGTGGTAATTTTTGATGAATCACACCAAATTCCGATATTTTTCCGTTTTAAAGTAAAGGTTAAAACTATACTTCTGTCTCATATCATAATATTTTCGTTGAAATTTGGAATCACGTGTTAGGTACACATGCAGATCGCTTATATTAAGTAATCGCAGATGTATTGCAAGTCCCCTGGTGTTGCGGTTATTCAATGGCGTTCTTAACCTTTGGACCCTCAGCTCGTTTGTCCCTTTATGCTATAAAAAATTGATATAATTAAATATTTCTATTTCGTATTGAGGTCATAGTAGTTCTTGAATTGATACGCGTATAGATTACGGCCATAGCATTGTTGAAAGTACAAAAGCGATATTAAATGTTGTTGGTTACACTGTTTGAGACAAAGTATCTTCGTTATTTCGTGAGTCTTACAATCTATTTTGTTAGGTTATTGCACCTCTAATGTTTAGAGAAAGTTGCTTGAAACCGTAAATGTATACTTGAGGTTTATTCTTTAGTAGTGAAATTAAAAGTTTATCAAAATTAACGTTTTTTTTTCCCACCCTGCTGTGCGTTTAAACGTTGGTTAAATGACCACCGCCGGGATGCGCTGCCAACCTGCAATAGAACAAGAACCGGCGACGATCTGACCTTCGTCAATTTATAAAACCTGAAAGTTTTTCTGTGTATGACTCTAATACACATGAAAACGATCCCCGAGGATGAAGTTTGCATCACGCTAGCTTTGCACCACAACTGCGTTAAATTACTTCGATTTGAGTTTTTAAGAGCAACCGTCTATGTTTCATCATGAAGCCTGATGCTTCAAATATAATACAGGCGGTATTAAGAATTCTAGCGGGAACAAATCAGTCTCAGTGAAGGACGTCTAAATCCCGCCTTCACTGTTAGTTTTGTCAAAGCAAAAATTTACTGTTTAAATTTACTACCTGCTATTATTAGTTGGGCTGGTTGACGTGTTTTGTAAGATACTTGCTTTTCACACCGCAGGTCGTGGGTTCGATTTCCACCCAGGGCAGACATTTGTGTGAATGAACATGTCTGTCTGGGTGTAATTATCTATTTAAGTATGTATTTACAAAAGAAAAGTAGTATATCAGCTATCTGGTTTCCATAGCACAAGCTCTGCTTAGTTTGGGATCACATGGCCGTGTGTGAATTATGTCCCAGAATATTATATTATTATATTCAAAGTTACCATGCTTAAAACTTTGTACCAGAGATCGTTTTTATCTGGGGACTTATACAGGGAAACTTTCAAGTTTTATAATGTGACGAAGGTCTCTTTTCTTCAGTGACTCGTTCTCTGGCTGTGATACTTTGGTAGAGCCAGGAACAACAACAACATTGTTGCACGAATGGGTCGGCTCGACCGGACTCCAGCACCTCACTTGTACCGGAGTCCTAATGTTAGTCCTCTTCCTTTTCCTAATAAGGATAGGCTGGGAACGAGAAGAGGATTGGATAGGGGTTCGATAGATAGGGAAAAGGAAATATCCTTTCCCCTCCCCCTGTCTTCCCCTCCTCAGTCCATTAAAGGTAGGCAACGCATCTGCGACTCATTTGCGTGTTGCGGCTGCCTATGGGTAACGGTCTTTTAAAATCAGATGACCCGCTTGCTCGTTTGCCGATGACAACGACCCTAGTAATAAAAAGTCTCCTGTCATTCATTATATCAGTTCCATTTTAATTTTACAGTATCCCAAACCCAGTTTATTATGGATTAGTACAGAAAGGACTCATCCATAACCAATCTGGTCAAAATAAAAAAGAGTCAATCTTTTCGAATTTCAATAACAATTGGTAGAAAAAGTCACATATATTTAAAAACAAAATAAATCATAACTCTTCGGGGGTTGACCGTAGACACCACGTAGAACAATTTTTTGCTGTGGATGACCTCATCTAAACCCCCTGTATATCCTAAAAGTTAGCAATGGCTCAGCCACGATAAAAGATTTTTTTGTCTTAATAACCTTCAATTGGCTGAAGAACATCAATATCCTCCTATTGTTTTTTTTTCAAATTTTAATGTACTATTATTTCCATTTTTATCGTACAGATACAAATTGCAGGTTATTAACTCAGTCACATGATACGAAAAAATATACATAATAAAAAATGTCCTATCATTTTAACACATTTTATGGTACAAGGAGGCAAGTGACTCATCTATTATTGACCCGTTGTCACATGTGAGTGACGGAATGAGGCACGGCGCGATACTCTTCGACATGATACAGGCAATACTTAACGAGCGACTGATTATGGTCTGCTATGTAGCCCACGTGCGTTTTGGTAGGATCACCCCCCTGGGACCTAGTAGTGCTTTCGGGGCATGGTTGTTTCGTTAACCTGTGCCGAATAACCGGATGTGAGCCGACAACCATGAGTCACCATTGTGGCTACGCCGAAGACACGGTGCAACACATTTTTGAGAATAGCAATACTATCTTGTTTGTCGGTCGTCAGTGTCAGCTGTGTTTGGTAGCGATCGGATCAACATATATAGTGGTACCCAGGCGAAGCCGGGGCGGGTCACTAGTATAGTATAAAGTTCATTTGTAAAAAATTTTCTTAAGGCATCCTCGTATATGAGTATTTCCTTAGCCAACGCTGACACCGACTTCAAAAATAAATATGATTAAGAATTGATTCTTATGTTTAATTGCGTAAAATTATTTTATACTTACTTTTAAGTGCGTTTCTTGTTTTTGAATATAGTTTTATTGAAGTCGGTTTTGTTTTTGTTAAAAAAAAAATTCTCGATTTTTAGTGATTCTAATTTATTAGGGGCTTTTGAAATCACTTGCGAGAAGTTTTTACTTACTTTGTAGTTTAAACTTTTGATATCTTCTAAACTATTGGTCAGAATGATATAGTTCAAGGAACAATTATAATCTACACGAAATTATTACACACGAATTGATAACCTCCTCCTTTTTGAAGTCGGTTAAAAACCGGTCAATGACACAGTTAATCACGAATATTGAAAATTTGAGAAAACATATTTATATTCAGTTTCGTTTTTGAATGATGTCCACACAATTATTACATAGGAAAGGTATTTGAAAGAAATGGACGTTGAGAGTGTCTGGGGTAAAATAAAGAATGGGTAAGTGGAAGCTGCCCCCGAAGTATGCGGAATAAGCAAGAGGAAGGACGCAAGGGAAGCCAACGCAGTGTGATGGGAAAAGGAAGTTCGAATGGAAGAAAAAAGCGTGGCTTGATTTACTGGCAGCAAAAGCTAGACTATCACGAATGAAGATATCGAAAGGATTGGGTACAATTCCGTTGTTTAAGGAAGAAAGTGAAAAAGGTAGTGAATAGGAAGAAGCAACAAAGAAAGGAGAAGGATCAAAAATATTGTATGATGACGTCCAGGAAAATATAAGACAGGAAATTTGTCAAAAATGCCAGAGGAAAGTCAATGGGGGTCCCCATTCTGAATGATGATGTGGCAATTCTGAAAAGACGGAAAAGATATTTTGAAAGTTTATTTGAATTTGTGGAGGCATCTGTATCAAACACAACAGATACTCAAGTTGAAAAGTGAGATAAGTTAAGATGAGATTGTGATTGCGATGAAAACAATGAAATTGGGTAAAGTACCCTGGTTTGACAGGATTTCCCTTGAAAGAGTCATGAAATAAAGAGGAGAAGATTGGGATGTTCAAGCAGGATTTAGGAATGGGTTGCATGGGTCAGATCTTTTCTTTACGTACGATCACAGAAAAGTTTCTAGGTGTCAACCAAAAAAAAAATCTGTCTATGAAGGCTCGTGAAAGTATGGATATGAAAGCTGGGTTTGGCAGGAAAAGTATTGGGGCTTATTTGTTTTAAACCTGAATTTTTAGGGGATTACTGGATTTCAGGGTAGATTTGGGGAAAACTCCAGGCAATCGTCTGGCAGCATTTACAGTAGCGATGACGTATTGATTCTTCGATTAATCGATCTAAGATCACCATATGATTGTGACTATCCTAGTCCCCTTTTATATCCTATTTGCTATACCCTCACAAGCATTTTTTTTATGAAATAAGGTGGCAGACGAGCAAGCGGATCACCTGATGTTAAGTGAACGCTACCCATAGACATCCGCAACAAGCACATGTGTTGCATCTGCAACACATGTGTCCATTAAAGGTAGGTTGCAGGTTGTTGCAATGCATCTGCATTGCCTACCTTTAATGGACAGAGGAGGGCATAGACAGGAATAAGCTTACTTCCTTTCCTATCTTTATGAGGAAAGGGTGGATGGGGAAGAGGACTGAAATTAGGCCTCCGGCATCTCACTTGTCACACGAAACGCAGAATACTTCTACTTCTGTTTTCAAAAGCTCAGACTAAGAAGTATTTACTCTGACGTGGGTTTCCACTGCCGAAAACATTCACATAAAACATAATTGTCATCTCATTTATTTTAAAGAAATGGAAAGAGAGAAACCTTAAATTGCGACACGATTTTACGCCAGCGGAAACCCACGGTAACGATAACATACAGCAAGCATATTTTACTGTGGGCTACTGGCGTATAAGCTTGTCGCGGTACAAGGTTTCTCTCTATATTTCTCTTCGAAAAAACTGAGATGACAATGTTTTGTGGGAATCTTTCGGCAGTGTAACTATATGCTATATGCTCTTTGACTTGACGTACAGTTTATTACCATTGTTACCAATTATTACAGTCAGTCCAGTCAGGCTCAGCAGCTGTCAAAACAAAAAGCCTAATTTATCTACTTCCAACTTTTGTTATTGTTTAAATATAGTTTAATTACAATTATGGACGAATTAAATAATATAAGGGAATCCACAAGAGAGATTTTAAAACTGAATCGACGTTCTCATAGGAATGAAGTGAGTGATGTTCAACGTTCTATAAAAGACTTGAGGTATTTTTACATTTATAATATAAAATTTATTCATAACTTTATAGCTTTTTATTGTTGGTAACTTTATAACTACTATTGATACGTATATCAGATCGTTAAGTGCATAATTATAGCGCGTACGCAGCTAATTCACGTTTACCGCCGAATTTATGTTTTTAAATTGTATAGAGCAATTGGGGTACTCCCAAAGATGCGATTTGAATATATGACTGTCAAGTGGGTAATTTATCATTCTTCAATTAAAAAGGATGTAGCTGAATAAGCACAGGTGAAAAGAAGCTTTATACAGATTATATTTTTCTTTCCATATAGTAGATATGAGAATTACATGCCACTATTTGCATTAAATATTTTAAAAAATGTTGCAATTCTTTTCTTTTTATTTCTTCTGACTATTTCAGGATATCACCAGAGAATGTTTCCGCAATCGTACAAAACTTAAAGTCAAAGTCACATGTAACTGTTGCAAATCTTCAAACACTTAAAAATACTTTAATTGATGACCAAAGGAATATTGAAGTAGTTTTAAAATGTAATGGAGCTCTGCGTGGGATAGTAAGGGAATTAACAGGTGAGGTAAAGAATTTAGTTCTTTTAAAATGTATTATTTCTTTCTTGTCTCTTTTGTAAAATAATATGACTATGTTCAAACTTGTACTTTATTTACTAGCACCAACACTTTCAAATTAGAATTAGTAGTTTCATAGACCTTTTCAAAATCCTTGTGACTTCATGTAACATTTGAGCCCTAATAAGCTTTGTGAAAGGCAAATATTGTTTGTTATTCAATCTACCTTATTAGAATTAAATATGTGAATCACATCATATCACAAGTTCAGATTTTTGTCATGGAGTTGGAGAAAAGTAGTCCCCAACTACTAACTAACAAATACCTAATTTCCAGGGCATGATGCCACAAAGCAGTGTGCTGCAGCTGGGTGCTGCTGTAACCTGGCGCTAGGTGACACAAGAGCCTGCACTGCTGTAGCGAAGGCCGCTGGGCCATACCTCACAGCTGCACTCGACAATCTTACAACTGAGCTATCGGTGAGTTTCTGCCCTTCCTAATGTTTGTACAATACAAACTGACCTTTGGAGTAGAAGCGGCTACAGGCAAGTCTGGGGATATTTTATGGATAAATCTGAAGAGTTCAATTCACTGATATTCAACTAATAGTAAACAACTCAACATGTAGAGTAGAATAGTTACAGTACAGCATTCTTCATAAAGCTTACTAGCGCCATCTATCACAACGAAAATAAACTTATAGTATTTTTACGTTTATTGTTTTTATTTGTGATACGATGGCGCTAGTAGTTTTATGAATCATGCTAATTTCACTTGTTAAGTTGTTTAGTTTTAATTTAATTAAAGTTCTAGTAACATAGCACACTCTGATATTATTCTTGATATTAAAATTTATCAGAATATTTTATAATAACTACCAGATTCTGTGTGGAACAAAGAAGGGGGAAGACAAGGAAAAGAATATGAAGGAGATTGGGCCTATTATGTATGCTGTTGATACATTCAAATATTTTACTTTCTACTTTGTTCTGCATTCCTACTGATTTATTAGTTAGATCTAAGACTAGTCTCTTATCGATAATAATAAAGATGTATCTAACAAAACGTAAATTTTTCTTAAGTCCTATTGTAAGCAAGATATTAACGGATTGTTGACCTTAAGGTCTCAACCCACCATCACTTGTTACAACTGAGAATACAATATTTTAAGTTGAAAATCGGGAAAACCTGTGTTTTAGTTATTGCATTTATCAAAGTTATGTAAATGTACAATCTTTCGGCACATATTTACTTTTGATTTATTATTTTAAGAATGTGTCTTTTACATATTCTTATTATTCACCACTTTCATCCTTAGTACCATTGCTGTTCATTTAATATAATAAATAGCTTTCCTATTGATAGAATAAAGACCTATCTTTAAATAATAGTATGGCTAACCCTACAAAACGCAAAGTAAATTTGTTTTGAAGATATAAACATTATTCAATTTGGTAGTATTTAAGTAGTTAGTTAAGTTAGTATTAAATCAGAGACCCTTTCATCGGTACATAATAAAATACACCTTTACTCACTTGCGTCTTTTTTATTAAGTATTGATTGCTATATTAATTTATTCCGTAGGAAAATAAAACGCATGTACTAGATATGTCTATTGAAATAATTGGTAAAGTATTAAATTAAAAAAAAAACAAGTCGTAAATAGGTCCTTTTCTTCTAGAATTAGCCCTTATTTTAAAACGAATTTAAAAGCGTTATAGCCAGTTACGTCTTTTCATTATCACGCCTGGAACTTAATGAGTAGATGCGCCTTTCTACTTTTCAACATAGTTATCCATAAAAGATTAGACGAAAATGCGTCATTTCTGTTATCGGTGGAGGATTTACAACCTATGCTGAATGTAGTGAATGATTCATAAGAAGGTAAAAGTATGACGATGAATGTATATAAGACGAGAGTAATTGATATAAATGTTAACGGTAAACAAGTGGAACAGGTGGATGAGTTCGTGTATGTCTAGTAGAGACGGTAGGCATGTTAAAGATTTTGAACGACGAGTGAATGCAGGAAATAAAATGAATGGGGCTATAGGTACAGCAGTGGGGAGTCAGAATGTGTCTATGAAGGCTTGTCTGGCAATACACAATGCTGTACTAGTTCCCACTTTAATGTATGGAAGTGAGAGCTGGGTTTGGCAGGAAAGGCATTATAGTAGAGTTAATGCCGTTGAGATGCGATCCTTAAGAAGTATGTTAGACGTGACTTTGAATGATAGGATTAAAAATAGCGTTATAAGGAAAAAGTGTCGCTTTAAAGTGGATGTTTTGGCTAGAATTGAGAAAGTATGCTTCGGTGGTTCGGACATGTTGAAAGGATGAATGAAGAGACAATAACGAAACAAATTTATGTTGCAAAAGTGAGTGGCATTGTTGGTAGGGGACGCTATAGGAGAACTTATATCGACCGGATTAGCGCGATATAAGCACCCATAACCGACGAGCATGCATGCTTAGATGTGTGAATGCAGAAGAAGCGAGAGAGGCGTGTTAGGATCGCGTCAAATGGAAATGATCTCTACCCCAGAGGGGTTACGTGCGCGAGCGCACATTTATTTATTTATTTTCATGGGAATATCTTATTTAAAGTATAAATTATAATGGACATGCGTCCTTATTTATTGTGGGAACTCACAGACTATATAAGATGAAAAAAAATATCAGGTAGTTTCGTATTTTTTCCTGATTCCGGCAAATGAATGCAAAATATATGATACGTCCTTTTTACTATCGGGGGCAGTGGTGGTGAATCGCTCACCAGTCAGTCAATGACCATATAAAGATAAGTTTCTTTGTATATTTAATAAACTAACATAGATCCAACCCTGTCTCCCTTTAAGTGCAATTTATTGTATGCTAACAAATTGCACTTGGTTGTCAACTATTACCTAATTGTTTTCTCTAACTTGACATGTTTCTCGTCAGATGACATGTGCTTGGACATTGGGCAACTTAGCCGGTTCTGGTCCAAAGGTGTGTGACATACTGGTCGCTCAAGGCGCGCTCGCTAAACTCTGCAACATGCTTCAGATGAACAATGAAAATATACAAGATGCAGCCGTATACGCTTTACTGCACTTCGCTTATCAGATGGAAGATGATTTTAAGTAAGATTTCAATCATTATATATTATAATAAAGCTGAAGGATTTGTTTGTTTGCATAACCTGATCTCAGATACTATCAATCGGATTTGAAAAATTATTTTTGCATTTGGCAACCCAATTATTAGTTACAATTTATATAATTTTAATTATATAGTCTATAGTGTTGTGTATGCGCATATACTTTGCGCGTTAAGGAATTGCGCCCGCCGACGACGTCACTGTGACGCACAATAAACAGTCTGCACTAAGCTGGCGGACCTTTCATTACTCCCTATACGTAACATATAGTTATAGCCTACTTATCACGCAAGGACTCTTGAGAGCCCAGCAGACAGAAAAATAACACTCCTCGAGAAAGATGTATCAATGAGAGCGAGTGATATGTACCGCGGGCGAGTGAAACATCTAGTTCTAAATATATAATGTAAAGTATTTTTGATACGGAACACACTGTGAAAATTTGTTTGCTTCACTTAATTAGCTACTAAAATTACTGTATAATGCTACCAAGAGTACAAAGATATATTCCATTTTTTATTTCGATTAGAGGTATACAACATATTACCAAAAATAATTTTATGAGATAATCCTAAAGGATTATCTCATAAAATTATTTAATAAATTAAACTTTACTAAATTATGTCATGTAACTTTATTAAATTATGTCATTATTATTGCGTCTTCACCGCGAGTATTTTTATAGTGGTAGAGCCCACAGTAAATATGTCGTTGATGTCGAACGTTGTCGCCTCGGCCGGTAAAATACCACGACCTCGCAGTAAGCAGGCCCGAAGTAGACGCATTCTGCGTTTCGTCTGATAAGTGGCGTGTTGGACGCCCAATGCTTATCTTCTTCCCCTTCCCATCCTTTAGAAATGATGGGTGGAAATATCCTTTTTCCTGCCTATCCTCCTTTGTCCATAAAAGGTGGACAATGCATTTGAAACTCATTGTCTTGTTGCGGATAGCGGTCATTTAATACTAGGTAAACCGCTTGCTCGTATGCCACCTTTCACAAAAAAGCAGTCAAGATTGTTACTGCATATACCATTTTAATTTTTCAGGTCTGAATATATACGGAAAGTTCTATTCGCACTGTCAAAGATGGAAGTCAATTCGTCCATATGTCGGTTGGCATTCACAATCTCCTGTCATGCAGATTTCAAAGACAATATGCCTGAGGAGTTATTGGAGAAAATGTTGGCAACCCTGAAGCTCTGTGTCAAAACTCATTCAGAAAAATGTGTGCGAACCAAGTGTTCTTGTGAATTATTATACGTAATAAGAACGTTAGCGAATATGGACGTTGAAATGTATGAAACTATATTAAATTATTTAGTACAAAATAATCTGGGGCAAGTTCTTAAGGAAATACTGAACAAAGACACCGGTGTAGTAAATGATTCTTTGTTATGGTTGTTGGGTAATTTGTACAACAATAGTTCTGGTAATGTGTTTTTTAATCATTTTTAAGTAAATAAAGTACTACAATAATTTATTTTTATGTTTTATTAATTGACTGATCGAACCATTGAGATACTTGCAATAATTTAATAAAAAACTGTCAAAAAGTGAAGTCTCCAAAACGTCTTAGTTAGGACATATAATAGTTCATGTCACACAGGCCGACGAGTAGGAAATGACATGCTAGCTGTCCTCTTTTATCTTACACCATTCGACATTTTGTTGCTGTCACTGTCTTTGGAGATACTTGACCGGTGATTTTGTAAACGTATAACATATCTATGGTATAAAATATAATTGAATACTTGAACTTAAAATTATCTGCAAAAGGGAAATCTATTTAAGCCATTTATTTATACTCATCAAGAGGATAAGTATTTTATACTAGCTGGTGCCCTGACTTAGTCTTTTTTACGATAGTAACTTCGAGTAACATTTTTAAAGCTTTTTTCTATTTCTTTCCGTAAATTATCAAACAAAATTAGGCACCTCAGCCATAATACGAAACACAGAATCAAAAAAAAAATCACTTGTTTACAAGGCAGTTATGCAGCGGAATCGACAGAGCTGATCGGCAACCGTCGTTTCTACATTTTCGGCCTTGTATCTTGGCATTAGTATTATCAACGGTCAAATCATTTGTGTGCTTAAAACAAAATGTTTATTAAGGAAGGAAAGGTAAAAAAAACACAACTTGAATCGCAATAAATATATTAATATATCAATAATTATAATTATATATAATTTAATAATTAGATTAATATGGATAAGACTACAAATATAGCGTT
>JWHW01025603.1:54133-80436 GCA_000931545.1 Papilio glaucus | reverse complement strand
CTGTCGAGCAGGCTAATATTCTTCCCTGGACTACATCTACTTGGGCGTCACGTGGGATACGAGCAGCAACGAAATACTTTTAAACCACTATGAAGTTACACTTTTACAATTATTCTATACAACGAGTCGTTCGCCAAGAGGTTTAGCAGAGGTTACCCCTCGATCCGCTAACGAAGTACTACCCCTATCACTGTCGAAGCATGGCCTTATCGCGCCTCCGTCCTATTATCAACTGAAGTCGAATTTGACATGCTCTTTACTTCACGCTATTGACATTCTCTACACTTCATACTATTGACATATCCGATTTATATATATAAAAGTATTAAACATAAACGGGCAAACAATAATAAACTATCAGACGAGCATTTTGTCAACAAAATAATAAATGGGAGGCCCCATCAAAACTCCACAAGTAGCAATAAATGCAACTATTCGATTAAATTATATTGTCTCTTATCTTATCGATCCATCTATAGGCTACGAGTTGTCAAAAATTCCTTTGACTATTGTGTTAGGGCGTGTAGGGCTGTGCAAAATAATAATATAAGTAATATTTATTTTAAAAAATAAGCAAAAACCCAGCTGACTGCAACACTTCGGCGATGGATACGAATCATACCCACATACATACGTAAATATATACATACAAACATATGTGCATAGGAGCGAAAATATTACCCTCCTGAGTTAGTGCAGTAGTAACAAGCGCGGCTTTGCATGACATATTTTTTCGGTCATAATGTTAATCAATTATCGCTATAGAAATAATACGTTTCAAATATGTTCAACACACTGGACTTAGAAAATCCACTGCTGATATATTTGTAATGAACCAAAATATAAGAAAATCGCTAAGTCATCAAAAGTGACAACCCTTGAAACATGAGACAGACAGTATCGTAGAACGGCCGACAAGGGGCAATGAGAAAGGAAAAATAAGTCATTAATAGGAAATAACACGCTATCAGTTGTGGGGATCGTGAACAAGATGACTACTGCGATAAAAGGTGGGCAGGGTAACGCACCCTCTAAAGGTAATTTATTAAGGTGCACAAAATATGTCTAGTGCAGACAAAATTAATTAGTTTATGAATCAAGTTTACAATTACTTGTTAGTTCATTTTTATACTAAAAGGAATTAAACAAGATGGAAACATTTTTTCTATAGATATTTACTTAAAATAATTATTTACCATCAGTCTTAAGGCTAATTAATTTCATCTTACTTCGTTAACAAACTAATCCTTGAAATTTTCTTCATTAATTAAGAATATTACAGGAAAAACTATATAACTCTTAATACAAAGCAAAAGGGTCTCAAACAGAATAATAAACATCATTTAAGGGTCTGGCAACGGATATAATGCGTATATAAAAAAAGTCGACAATGCTTTTAAGCCGTTCATCAAAAGTAAATTCGAGGCGTACAATTAAAACGCCGTCCGAATAAACTTCGAGCCAGAGCTGAAATCGTGATCTTTTAAAAAGGAATTAACTCCTAATTTGGTAGTAAGTCGTGCGGTCGCGAATATGTTCAGTGATTAAAGAATTAATTTTGACCCCCTATCAATTACAATACAAAAATTTAAGGGAATGAGATCACTACATAAAATTTCATAATATATTATTATATATTATGAAATTTTATGTAGTGATCTCATTCCCTTAAATTTTTGTATTGTAATTTTAATTCGATTAATAAATCGTCTGTAATATTTTGATATCGAATGGCATTGAAAATAATTTACTTATTTTCCAAAATAGCTTATTTATGTTTAAAATCTAAACAAAGTTTAAAAATAGATATTATGTCATTTGATATAACAACAGTAATATTTTGTATTTACACAGAGCAAAACCGACCAAAAAAAAAGCCATAACATAAATATAACAGGTTACCCTCACATCCCCAATTTTCATCCTACGAAAACACAACTCTTTTGATTATTGCTGAGTCTTGATTGATGAGTAGCGATGGTAACTCAACGTCAGTCAGGTGAGCCCGCCTAGAAACAAAATATGGTCAGATATTTCGTTTCCTCCTTGATAGTATTTTTAAGTGCACGTTCCAGAGGTCCAGATTAAGCTTATTAATTTATGAACCGACTTTTGTTACCTCGACTTCCAAAAATCGATTTTGGAAATTCTTTTTCAATAGATTCTTTTTGTTACCAGATCGAAATTATATTCCAATTCGATAAGTGATTACAGTTATTCGAGATTTTCACGAATTGAAGCTGGATTTTTGTATCTTTACTCCATTTATATTATTATACATAACGTTTGAAACAGATAAAGCGATTTACATGTGGGCTACCCATCAAAATGGCTACTGTAACTTTGAAACTCATATTAATTTCTCGTATGTATTGGATTAGATAAATTATTTCAAAATAATAGATAGCTGGGGTAGTAAAAAGTTTCTCCTAAACACATGTCGCAACAAACAGGTTCGACGAAGAAAGTCAGCAGCCAAGTTTCGTGAAGTTTTGTCTCATATTCGTAACAGATTGTTGTCAACATCGTAAAGTCGAGATAAGTACACTTTTGTAGAACGTTTTTATATTGTTTTATATTTATTTACATTGCACATCACAATATAAAACATATGAACACGTAAAACAAGAAATAAAAGGCAAAGAGGTGAGATTATAGTTATAATAAGAAAAAGAAATAGTTTTAATTTTAAACTATTAACTGTTGTTTTTCCGTTTGTAAATTAAATAAAATTTAAATGGTTTCACGTTTCACGATTCAATCTTTCTCTTATCTTAAACATGAATAAGGCTAACACTTAGATTTCAAAGTATTTTAAACTTCGCGCACCCCAAAAAATATCACATTCATTTCACTTGACATTTAAATTCCAACTTTGAAAGTCACTTACCTCACAACGTCGACATAATAAATATGTAAGTCACGAAACCTCGTACTTTCAAATTAAGATTCTTCTACGGGGCTATTCCAGCCCCTCATTTTTCCTTTAAGAAACTGACAAAGTAACCCTCGGCCGGCTCGCAGGGAGACAAGTTTAATTTAAACTTAGCGGCTCGGATAAGCCCCCAGTCGACTTCGGACAATCATAAGTTTGGAGTGTTATTTTTAATGAGTTTTTTTTTTCAGCGATTTCAAATTTAATGCCTTGGATTTGGGGGCATCTAAGTTCGAAGTGTATACTAAGAAAGGCGTTGGTTGCCTAGCTATTTTAATTTCATTTACGAAAAAGTCAATTTCTCGCTAAGTTATCACAGGGATGGATCGGTTCGACGGGAGACGTATTTATTTGTAGGTAAGATTACGTTCGTACATCGCGGTCTATCTCTCAGAAAACGGTCGATACAAATCGATACCAGCGTTCTGCTCGGCCAATGAAGTAACCAAAACGCTGTTTGCTGCCCGTCTTCTGTTTACCGTTACCTTACTTTGATTCTACGTAGAGGTGTTCGCACCACAGCTTCTATTCCTGCGTTGTCCTGACTACGCCAATTATGACGTGGGCATCCTCAAGAGAAGATTAAATAGGTTGAAGTTAAACTAGTGCATAGCATGTTTCCATCGCCACTTAACGTCAGAGGGGATTGCGACTAAACGCAAGTTTATTCGTTTAAAAATATATGCCGACGTGTATATGTAGATTTAGTTTCGTTTCATACCCATCTTAATTATAAATAGTAGTAAATTTAATCGTACTTTTAAGTGACTATGAAAGTAAAGCCTTATATTAAGCAACTTATTATGTTTGTTATCGGCACTTAGTAAGTAATTACAAAAGTGGCTTTAAAAATAATTATAACTCGGAACATAAGCAAAATGTTTAAATTATATATTATGGATGCGCAGCTCAAAAAAACTACAGTTTGGAACGCCAAAAACATTACAACCAGATCCAAGGCCCATTCGCCAGATGGCTAGCGAGTTTTAATACAATTCTAATAAGCCATGTTTATACATCTTTATTACTGTAGACATAAGGTATAAAATGGAATAAAGCAATAGCAAACAATATAAACAACCCCAAAACAGTAGTAGGTCAAATTATAACGCAATGGATGTGTACAAAGCGGGGATATTGTACAGCACAAAATCTCTCTTCAAGTGCTCAGGGTACATAAAATGAATACTTTATACCATCACAGATGTTTTAAGATGTGTTGGGGCGATTGTTTAAATTATTAAAATGTTTCGGAGTGTTATCCCTTCGGGCTTTGAAAAAGGGTAGGGTTTAACTGAGCATTATAGTTGTATTTATATTGTTTCCATTGAAATATATATTTTAGTATTATTATATCTATCATGTAATTGAAGATAGAACGGCAAATGGCTGCGATTGGTGAAGAGCGCGGAACTTTCCACGTCTTTACGTAATATCGTTGGCTTGACGTCTACTTTGTCTTTGTGATTCATAAATATTTGTACAGAGCGCCTCTTCGATTTTTACAATGAACACCGCTGTGGCGTAGTCGGAGACATATATTAGATCAGATTACCCCGAGTTTCGCCGTTAGTTTAATGCCTAGGCGATCGGTATTTTTCGATGTCACCGTACCACTTCAACTTATTTTCTTACTTTATTTCTTACATAATCACTTTGAATTGGTATTATTGTTTTAAATTCAAATTGTCAGCGCGAACGAAAGTACGAGAACAGTTGAACCGCTCGATTTGGGATTCGTTTGGAGTGGAGCGTAGCGTAAGACGCGACAGGGGCGAGGCGCGATGGGGTGATAACGCGCGTACACGTCGCGCCGCACTTAACGCGTGTTAGATCGCGCGATAGCGCCGCGGTACGGTGGAAGCGAGAAACGTCATTAGGATAAAACTTAAAGCTGTTGTGGACGGAACAATGACATCCATTTTTGGTGTTTATGTAGCACGAGATATTACTTTGAAACTTTTGGAAATATCTTGGTAAGTTTTGAGACAGCAGATTGTTCTTAGTTTGTTTTATTAAAAACAAAAGTATTTTGTACTATTTCTTTTTCATTACTTTGATCGTGTAGTCTATATCAACAAATAAGATTTTATTTTATAAAAAAAGGTCGCTGTCCGACGATAAACAGCAGTAAATTAATTAAGAGCTATATCGTAGGAAGAGACGTTATTTCATTATTTATCTTGCCAAAATAAATTTAAGAATTTCATTGTCATAGACGACAGAGTCAAAAATTACATCATAAAGAAAAAGGGTAGCAGAAAAGGACATTTAAGTTAATCTGATTCAAATTGTTCAATGTGGTTGAGCCACAGCCAAATTTGTGAGATATAATTAAAGTATAGATTCAACGATATGAACACTTCGACGTGAAAAAAAACTAAAGAGCATTCTTTAGCTTTGTACGTGAGAAAAAGAAAATTCTTATTTTTTAAAATCTGTCTAAGCAAGAGGTGTGTGCAATTTTTTTTTAAACAAAAATTAATTCATATTTAAAACAAAAATAATCTAGTTGGTAGTTGTTGCACTGCTTTTTGTACACTGTGTCCGGAATTTAATAACGGTTCTGTAAGTTGTAACAGCTGGTTTCGCGCTGACGAATATTTATATCTGTGTCAAAGTTGTGACAATGTAAGATTTATGAAAACCGGCTCCAAGATCTTCGTTAACGCTTTTCAGAACAATAAGATAATACTTTTAACAAGTTATTTAAACTGGTTATTTATAGTGTATTTTTTTATTTAATCATAAAGTTCGTAAATTTTAATTATATATTTTATTTTAATTACTATAAATAGTGCTATTGGAACAAAATCCATGCATTCCAAAGTGTCATACGACAATCTTACAAACTGCTTATAAATAGGCTATTTTAAAATGCTTATGAGAAAGACGAATGGACAAAAAAGTATTTAATTTTTCATCACTTCGTGTTTGTTGCTGAATTATGATTACTGTATTTCTCTTCAAATTCAGTTCTATAAGATCCCGCCGTATTCAACAAACATCGTCAGACCTCTAGTAATTTATTTTAAATTTTCTTTGTTACTAATCTGAACGTCTTTTTCTTAAATACTTAAACAATATCAGATATGAAACATATAATTGTCAGATCGTTGAACCAACACCATGGCCTGTATGTTATTAACTTACAAAAATACCATGAACCTTACTAGCTGAGTTACTAAAGACAAGACAAGTAATTTTCAATAAGCTTAAGAAAAATTCCACAACGACAGGCAAATGGTCCACGCTGAAGCGGCATGGGTCACAAGTGACGTTCCAATTGCGGGCCATTCATTCATCTCCTATTCTACTGCCAATGTCACAGAGTAGATTAAACGACAACGTTCACTTATTATACTGTTCGTTTCATGCAAATAAATTATGCCAATTAATCGTAATGTGCTATTTCTTTAAATATGTTTGCATAAAAGTATATTCGGTATTTTCGCAGTGGTAGAGCCCGCAACAACAACAACTGTTGCACGAATGGGCCGGCTCGACCGGTGAAATACCACGACCTCACAGAAAACAGGTGTGAAGTAGTAGTGTTGTGCGTTTCATCTGATGAGTGAGTGCCCAAATCCAGTCCTTTTCTCCTTCACAATAAGGAGAAGGGGAAGAAATTTTGACGGGCGAAGGTATGGATACGAAAAGGTAAGTAAGTTTGGCAAACCGTCAACACAGTAATTATCACGCAAATATATCCCTGTCAACGATACAGGCATTATTATCAAATACTTTTAAAATCCAAGTGTTCATTTTAAATCTAGTAATACTATCTCTATTTATTAGTGGAGTCAGGTTTCAAATTCGAGACATGTAACAAATTGCACACAATATATACAAGGGCCACATCTCAGGAAAGTCAACATTATTTTGCGTCGCTAAAGGAAGACTCCCTTCCTTATACACTTAATGTTCGTATGTTACTGGCTCATTTCCACATCCAACTGTCATTACAGCGTCCGCACTAGGAATTTATCCAGGGCCGAGCGAAGTAATGACTTTACGTGACGCTAAAAGCGCTATCAGCGTACACATGAATTATTCTTATATTATTTGGTGTTTTGATGAACGTACAGTATTGTTTAAATATCAATTCTGAGATATTAAACTAGTTAACCAACAGATACCATGAAGTAACCTGGGTTTCTTAGAATAAGTCAATGTTTGTGGTGGTGATTTTTATGATACGTATTTGGAATACAAACAAATAGAAACACTTTTTTAATCTTTATTAGTTTTATACAGTGTCCGTTATTTCGTTCCACAAAAGATAGAAGGTAAGGTAGGGAGGGGCACAACTCCGCTCGAGTCGGCCCAACCGTGCAACAACAATAGCTACTGGTGATACTAGTCTAAGGACAGTTAACTACCTCTCTGTTTTATTATCTGAATCAAAGCTTGTTTTTATTTGCTACAACGTAGAATTTCACTGAAGTAAAAAAGAACAAAATCCTATACGGAAATAACACATTTAAACCGAGTAGTTTATACTTGGTCCCGTTTTGGAAACAAGGGCGAGCTAAGAGCCCGACCTAGACATGGTGTCGCTGAGACGTTGGAGCAGAGAGCGAAATTAACTGAGATGACGTATTATGTTGTAGGGAAAAGCAACTTTCCATTTTAATAACATGCGGAAGTAACAGAGTTCATTGGGAATGTTTGTTTATTTAAATTTTATTACTCCTCTAACATTTCATCGATTACTAAACATCGCTAGCCTTCCTAATTAACCTAATGATTTTTTTCTCTTACGTATAAAGATTAATAATAATAATAAATCAGCCTTTTTTTAGAATGTTCCCCACTGCAGGGACGCAGGCCTCTTCTCCGAGAATGGGAAGGGGCCGTAATCCAGCACGCTTGCCCAGTGCGGGTTGGTGGATGTCACATGTCTTCGAATTAGATGGTTCTAACATATGCCGGTTTCCGATGGACGATGTTTTCGTTTTTGGAGCAGTGGTGATGAAATAAATTACACAAAGTAATGCGCCTGGGTTTCGAACCCGCGACCTACATACAGTACGTAAGTCGGGGCCTAAACCACTGAGCCACCACTGCTCCACTGTGTAAAGACATACGATAATATTAAAGAATAGCGCCCAACTTGTACCCCGTATTCAGCCCCCACAATTGTATAACAATGAAAAAAACGTTAAAGTAGAGAAATTTACGAATTCCTGTCCGCTACCTCCGTCAATGTACGCTGGCACAATCTCCTAGATTCGGACGCATCGGTCGCACAATTCACATCTATCCGAAATATCGGGCCGGACTCTTATTTACTGTCGGGATGGCTGTTGTTCACGGAGAATCCCGTTTCCCTCCATAAACATTGACCGTGGACGATTCTTTGAGCGGCCCAAGTGTCGAGCTAAAAGAGATTCATGAACGCTGTCAATTCTTCAATCCTTTTAAACGTATTGTAGTCAATGTAATAATGACAAAACAATATTTTTTGTCTTTAGCATACGTATACCATATATGTACCTACTTAATTAATATTCCAATTGTATACTAAAAAATAAATGATTTATTTTCAACAACTCAAAATAGGTACAGAAAATAACCTCAAAATATGTAAATAACGTAAACAACCCAAACCAACAGCAATATAATTTAATAATGTGGATTCCAGATAAAACAGTTTTATCATACGCGGCATTAAATTAATTATTATTAATAAAGCTGCAACACTTTACGGGCCGCCATAGCGGACGGTTCAAACGTTAATTTACCTAATAAACTTGATAAGACTATAAAGGTTTTAGCACTTTGGTTATCTATAATTAAACACGTTTTCTTAACTAACGTCATTATAAAGTAAATGTTACCGGTTAATACGCTCACTCTTACGAAACTAGAATATTTTTGTTTTGTTTACGAATAAGTGGAGCCCGACGGTTTGAATTCTAAAATGAAGATAACTTTTCACCGATAACCGTGATGTTGGAATGCGGAAGAAGAGATTGAGGTATTTAACGGCAAAAGATCGGCAAACAATCAAGTGGATGATCAAATTTTACGTGACCACCAATCGCAACTATCATAAGAATTGAAAGCTCCATTAGACGGAATATTAACGGTACGGACTACGAAACATAAGATCGTGGGATCAAATCGACTATTGTCGTGAACCATGTCCACCGAGTTATATTATTAAGTATTAAGCTTCGTTGGAATGATTAAAAGAAATATGTGATAGTAAATTATTTACAATCTACTACTATTTCATATTCCAACGGTTCCGCCTCACGAAGGACTGAATAAAATATTTACTGTTGGATTTTGAGGATAAAGTGATGAGAATAGGTCGGACAGGATAAGTTTACCATCAGACAAAACAAACATTAAAATACCTTAAAATTAAATAATGAGGTACTTCCCCGGACGTCCCATACGTGCATCTTTACCTACCTACCTCTATAAATGTTTGATTCTTTGAACTTCAATATTTATTTAACGCTTGTGCTTAATACAGTAGCTGGAATTAGAATTCATAACACGCTAGGTGTTGCCCGCGGCGTCGCACGCACTCGATTATTACTTGTAATGGAAATTTTTAAAGATAATTTCGCGTATAATAACTTCAGTAAAAAAAGCGTTATTGTTAAAAATGTAACATTACTATGGCAACCAATATTGTGAATGAAGGTGTTACGTGTTTTTCTATCCCTCGGGAACAGTTTTTAGGATAAAAAGGTACCCCATGTCATTTTATGTGCCCCTGACAATGTGAGTGCAAATTTTATGATGATCGCTTGATTCGTTAAGATGTCAAAGCGTAACAAACAAACACATTCACATTTATAATATTAGTTAGGATGCAGGACAATTTCATAATGTGCATGCCATTTACGTGTCATCAGATATGTTAAGCGTATTTTAATATCTCGTGCCGACGATGTTGTCCACTTTAAACTGTTAACTTTCAACACGTCTCCGCAATATGTGACGACATAAAGGGTCATTAAGTTCTAATGCCTCTCTCACACGGCTTACACGAAACAAACTTTTGTTAATCCGAATTGCCTTAATTTCCAAAGTCTCCTAAACGGACCTGAAAGCATTTACATTGTACAACCATTTCGACAACTTAGAAACGATATTGTTTTGTAGTACATTAAAATCGTTTTGCTTGTATAAAATATTTTTATAGTTACTTTCACGTTTTTAAATATAATTTATTTAACAATTTGTTGCCAGCGTTTCATTGTTCAGCGTTATATAAAATCTAAAAATCGATCGTCTATCTTGGCTATGATACCACTTTCCATAACTAAATGCGAGATGTTGAGCCATTCGCCGTGTCCTGGCCAACTACTGAACCGTGGATTTGATTATGGGTATAGAAAAAATATTTTAACCAACATTCAATTTGTAGCAATATACGCTCTTTGCTCACCCCTTAAACCAGCTAACCGTGTTGGTATTAAGAAAAAAGAACGGCGAAATGTTAAAGAAATTTCGAAAGGCTCGGCTGGAAGGGGAATACAAATCGATGGAATCTGATTTTGTATTTATTTTCCTTAAAGCAACGCCGGCGTAGTGATGGTTGCTGTGTCGTCATTAGAATGTTTCTTCCGTGCAAATGCTCTATATAAACCAATCTAGGAATCTATACAGCATATTATTTCGTTTCGTTATAAGAAAAAACGAATCAGTTAAAGTATTAAAACACTTAAACAAATTACATCTTTTAGATAAAAATGCAGTATTTTCAAAGCTTGTATCTGGCAGCATACCAAGCCGCAACAGCAGCTTTGAGTTAAAAAAAAAACTAAAATCCGTCAGCGGGAGAAAGCGCGGGAGCGCTCAAATGTCAAGCTGACGTGCCGGCGAGCGCGCGTCATCTTGAACGCTCCACATTTGTTTATTCTTTATAAGGAGAGGATGGATTTAGAAACGGAACGGGTTTAGCACTGCTCACTGATATTATATGTTTGTGGGCATGATAACTACTTCACTTTAATAACTTAAATTCTTGCTTCATTATGAGAATAATAAAGTACGCGTACATAATTACGAGCGATTTTGAATGGCTGAGTTTTAAATGTAAGGCAACATATATTCACATTAAAGAAATTTAGAGTTAAAGGGGGAAATTGAAGAAAAAATAAATCGGTATTAAAAACAAATCTCTCTCGGAAGGGAAAGGAAGAGGAGTATGTCTGTGTTATTCATGAATGTGTGAGAGCGTCAAGACCCTATCTGTTTAGGGTACGGTCTGCAAAACATTAATTCGGGTAATTGAATTCTCTATTTTGCTTTAGTCAAAAATCACAAGCTCAAGTTGATATGAATGTTTGTAAAATTGTTTACAAATTTAACTAAACTTGATTTGATTTTTTTAAAGACTAGTAATAAATTATAAGGATATAGAAACTTTAATACAGCACTCGGATTTAAAACAACTAACTGAATTGTTCTCCTTAGTGTTGCACAAAGAAACTCATTGCAGAACATTTTTAATTTTTTCCCATTAAATATCTGAATTCTTCGTAGTAGCGGCCTCAAAGATACTGTAAGAAGCAAACCACAAAGAAAATGTTACAATTATGAAACAACGCAAAGAATTAAAACCAGTTTAAAGTAAACGCATATGAAATACTTTAAAAAGATTCTTTCTAATCTCGGCTCAGTAACTAACGAATAGCATCGAGCGTAGGCGAGAGGAATTTTTAACTTAAGCTTACTTCAAAAGATATGAGTTTCGTTGTCACTATTCATCGAATGTACCGTCAACACGATGCATTGATTCAATCCTCAATTAGTTCTATAAAAGGTATAATATACCTAAATATTTTCAAACATCCCCATATTTAAAATTAGGACAATAGAATTATTAGAGTTAAAGCAAGAGGGGATTGCTTTAGTATAGTATTTTTGTATCTTCAAATAAATTATCAGGGCATCCAACAGGCAACAGGGATCCACATATAATTGCAATAAACCGTTTAGAAATCTAAAATATGTTTTCTATTAATTGACATTACGTATCTTGAAATATGATCGATCTTTGATTGAATGAAAACAGGTTCAAAGATGACTAAAATTGCATTGAACGATATCATATAGTTTAGCTTGGCACCAGGGCAGTATAAAATTAAGGTAATAGAAGCTTGAGCTTCAAACATTTAGAGAGCTAATCTACACATTCGATTACAAATGCGACTGCAAAGAGGTCATCGGCTACTGCATGTTAATTAATTAATGGCGATAAGGAAGTTGTGTTTGATTAATTCATTTCCCGTGTCGAGTTAGGGTCGATTGAACTGGGGCCCTAATTATCGGGTCGATACTAAGGTGGCGATCTTTGTGTTAAATGCCCTCATTGTACTTAAGTTGATTGCTTTCCACTGTTTAAGTTGTGACGGTGCTAGGGGCAGTAGGTGTAAGGATAGGGCAAATAGCGGATAGTAGATAAATAACGTTATGTTAGGTTATAAAATAAATAATGATATTACTCTACGTGCCAATATGTTTATTTAAAATATTTTAATTTATTTGTATTACAACTAGAGGATAATGTACGCATTAGCATTTAACAGTGGTAAAGCCCGTAACAACATTTGCTGCATGATTGTAGAATAAACGGAAAATGTAAAATGTACGGAACCCGCAGAGTTATAACCACTCGCACTTGACCAAAGTTCATATTTTAAACTGGTGACATTTCACATCAATGTGCTCTCAAAGTTTTATTGAAAGTTAAGGCATTGTGGTGTATAAAAATAGTGAGTAATGTGTACAATAGATAGGTAAGTAATTCCATTGAGGAAGTTCGAATAGGCAACGATTCGCTTTCTATTGTCCCCTGCACCACAGCGGCCCTTATTGAGGCAGTAAAGGCGTGGTTGGAGTGCCGCCATTAGGGTTCGGTTTATTGGCTTATAGGGACGTTACTGAACCTACACACAAAAAATACCAAGAAAATTTAAATTTTTTTTAAAAGTTCTCTAGTAAACAACGTAAGGTTTATTGGAAACTAAAACTCATCAAAGATCTACACGATAAGGACGACTTGCTTATTCAAAGTGAAATATTTTAACACGTAAAATTTAAAACACATTCGTTATTTACCTATCTTTCGCCTTAATATTAACATCGTTATCTGAAAGGAAGGTATAGTATAGCAATATTAAAATATCATATCTTTATCGATATCCTGATAGGTACATCCCTATTTAAATATAGTTCGAATACTCAGTAACGGGACGTGGCATTTGCGGCTCGGTATTTTCTTTTGTTACCGATACTGTAGATTTTAGTGACCTATTCAAAAAACTAACCCTTGCTATTTGTCGCCGTCGTGCTACCTTTGTGTACGATAAAACTAACCATTATGTCGACATAGAATATAATTTATTGGTATGTATCAAACGCTTTACGGGTTTTGTGAACATTTTTCAAAAAATTGTCTTTTTTTAATTAGTGTGCATATTTCTTTATTTTTCTGAAATGATCATACAACTAAAGTACTATTTTTGTACGCCTAGTTTTGTATGAGATCAAAATTTTTATTTTAAATATTTTTAAATTGTGATAAGAATTTATTAACATTCGTAAACCATTCTAAACAAGCTTAAAAACTTGTGCTATGAGATGGTACTACACCAGGGGTGCTCAAGCCGGTGGATCGAGGGTGCTTTTTAAGTCGAGAGTTTAGAGAAAAAAAAAATTGCCCTTTGTTGAATAAGTATGCGTTTTGCATTGACTTATTAAAGCTGACCTAACTTGACTAAAATGCATATTGCAGAAAACTTATTCCTGTCGTTCCTGCTGATTCTACGTGGGTCATGGCCATGAAATGCCATATATGTATATTATATTAAATGCCATACACAAAAATGTCATATATGTATATTTACAAATACCTACGCCAAGATACACCCGACCTACTTAGACGACAATCCTGCATCACGTGTATTTCAGAGTCGATCCATCGATGTCTAACAATACCTAAGGAGGTTCAAGTTCGAGAACCTAGAACTACTAGAGAATAGTGGAACAGCGGGTTCCAACCCATGACTTTATTTTTCGCAGTGCATATCCTAAACCACTAGGCTATTAATGCTACATTACTTCAGTTTTTATCATAGTCCATCGTGACCACCTAGCCTAAACGGCTTGACTGATTTTGAAGAGTCATTTGATTCGTAATCTTCCACTGAGTGTCATTGGTAATATGATGTTACCTATAATCATACAGTCAGTCGGGTTTAAGGTTCATTAAATTAACTATTACTTGATTTTAATTAAGATCGTGTGAAACTTTTAGAGGACAACGGCTCGTTTATAAGATAACTGCCTACGTACATATATAAAAGCGGTAGAGTTAACAATAGTTATAAAATAACCCATCAATTCGTGTGAAGTGTCGTTTCTAGTACCGGTTTCCAAGCGGCCTTGGCGGCGCACAGCGCAGTTGATTGATTGGATAGCTTTTGTTCCAGTCATGGCCTTGGATATAACACTATTGCAATACATCATGCATAAAATGTGAGTTTGAATATTCTTAATGCAGTAAGATCTTTTAACATAAATAAAAACATGAGCTTTCGCGCCTGGATTGCTGTAGTCATACCTAATGTCGCTGGGCATTGTCTACCATCTATATAACGGGAGCTGTCCCGAAGAATTCTTACCGTTCAAATTACGGAAACTTCAAGTATCGTTCACACCATCTTGATAATTGGAAACTTACTTACATAAACCTTGCAAACTTATTGATGCTATAATCTGAATCTTTGTGGTTTTTATGGGATGTAGTGATCACTGGATATCTGGTTACCCACATAAAAACTTACCATAAAAGACAAAGTCATCTGAACCTGATTTCAGTTGACTATATTTGGGTAAGGATGAAAAAAAAACGTCACCGTCTCACGACAACGATGTTTAATGTAATTTTTAAATAAGAGTCTAGGATTTGATCGGATGTCTCAGTATTGAAAGGTGGATCATTGAACCGATTATGTTCAACTGCAATAAATGCAACTATGCATGATATATAACATTATATATGCTGATATTAAATTTTATCAAGTATCAATAGAACAAAACGAAGCGACTGTAGAACCGGCACTTACTCTGAATATGTCAGAAAAAAAGAAGTCCGTATAGATTATAAATAAAAATAATACGTCAATCCGGTTCACACAGGCGAGGAGCGAGCGATGTAATAAATTTGAATTCAATCAAGACACTATTAATGCGGGGTATCAAATAACGAATTCCATTGCTACCATAAAAAACTAAGATCTAAAAGCAACAATGAAGATTAGAAAAAAAAAACTAAAGCTGTGGAAATCTAATCAAAACTAGCATTAACCTCCACGCCTTCCAACGTCCGCAGCACGCTCAGCTCCGCCCACGTACCGCTTGCGGTTAAGTCACAAGTGATAGCGGAACGTGGAAGCGTTTTTCGCTTCCTAAACATGCAACAACTTTTTAAATTACAGAAAAGGCTATCGGCTACCTTTTGTCGTATAACCTTAAAATATCGACACTATGAATTTCAATGTGTTGTTTACCTACCTCGTATTTGTTAGCAAATACAAGCGTCAATGTATAACCGACTTAAACGTATTGTGAAGAAACCTACAGGAAACAATCAAATATTTATGTTTACAAGTAATTCCGTTAAGTTAGAGTATGATAAGTATTTAAAAATAATAATTATAGCACCTCAACGCGTGTTGAAAACTTACACCAAACACGATTTTACTGCATCATAAACATGGTCGAAAAGTGTAACCGCCGGTAATTACAAGCGAGACATGTGAACCCATTATATATAGATTAGGGAAGAGCTGACTTATTAACGTAAAAGATCATTTTTTAGATAAACGCGATATTATAAAACTCTAAATGGAATCGAGCCGGTGTATTCAAATACGTCATGTTTCTCGTCTCTTTGTTTTATTCATTGGAACGTTTTATATTAAAGACGTGCTGTTTTAAAATATACTAAATATTAATTTCAAAATTTAGTTCATATTTATGAAATTGAGGTTGTGCAATTTTATTCGACTTACTTGTTTGAAAGAGATAAACTAAGTTTTTGTATTTGCGGCGGTAGAAGTTGCATAAGAGGGCCGAATCCTTTACATATTAAAGTTTGTTAGAAACGACATTCTTACCACGATTAGCTTTTGTTGCATGCGCCGCTGACGACAGTCAGCCCGTGACCATGGCGCATGTAACTGTGCCGAAATATTAGGAGCACAAAAAGGCTAATCCTTTACATATTGTTTTTGAGTTTGATTATCGTTTGTGTTTTGATGCTTCTTGTCATCCTAGAGACTGCTCTTTTCACTCTAGATTAAACTGAAGAAAGAGATACGATAAAAAATGTACTAAATAAAGGAAAAATCACTAAAACACATATACTTCAAATTCGATCAACGTCTTGATTCCCGTATTGGTTTTTGCGTACCTCCCTATATCATAAAAGTGCTTTGTGGAATTATTTGCATGCAGGATATTCCGCTAAGTAGTCAAACCGATACGACTTAGGAAGAAAAGAGGGCACTCCACTGTTGAAGGCCGGCAACGGACAACGTATGTGCGGACTGCACCCTTGTATTATGGGATTATAATAAGATAATGTATAGAGAAAATCCCCCGCTATCATGGTACAGCTAACGGGAAAGTTATAAATCATCTGCTAGTCAGCTTTCATATAAAAACACTTGGCCGTATTTCAAATGGTGTTATTTTGGTTTGTTTTTTTCTTCCTTTCACTTTAAATAATCGAAATCTTCAATAATTAATGACTTAATTGATTATCCAAGAAGAAATCGATTATATAGATCATTTCGGGCGGCCATATGATATGCAATCACCTTCCGCATTATACTTGAAAAGTTTAACTTTAGTACCGAGACAGACATTTTTTAGTTTAATTTAAAATAACACATTTAGTAGTTAAACTTAAAAATGCAAAACCAGGAAGCTTATTTTTAATCTGGTAACAGCACGACAGAATAAGTTATTATAGTAGGAAGAAAATGGTTAATTTGAATTTTTACGTGAAATTTTATTCATGGACGATATAACGGGTGCACGGCGCTGATTCATTGCCGCGGTGGCGCTGCTTACGGTCGTTAGGGCTCGTCGGTACCAAACTTTTAATAAAACCGTAGTTTTTTTGCGAAAATTCATCAATGTTAAAATGAAAATCATTCAAAGTACATTGCTACGGTGTATTTACAAATAATCTCTGGCAGATTTAATACTGAAGTCAGACATTTTTAATATAATGCTTGATTACCTGTTAAGTAACGATTGTTGACAGATGGTACGCACTAGTTTAGTATTAGCCTATTTTTTATAGTAGGTGCCCAGGTGTCGAATGTTCTAGAATAGTGGCCACTTACAGGTCGACGCAGCCTAGGTAGGCCTCCCACAAGATGGATCGGTCATCTGGTCAAGGAGAGACAAGGCTATGGGCTGACTAGAGAGAGAAAGAGAGAAGTGGATATAAAACGTATTAGTTCACTGACAGAGTATTAGTATCAACTAAAATGTTAATTGCAGTTAAGTCTTTGGAATGCATTTTTAACAGTCTTCTTTAAACCAAGCGTTTGAATATACCCTAATGTTTTAAGATTTACTGATACTCTGCAAAGTTTACTTTGCAGTTCATTATGAGACTGAAGTTCAGTCGTTAGGAAAAAACATATCATCAATATTAGTTTAAAGGTCATATGAATAAAAAAATAATGAAATTAATATGGCAAATAAATGAGATTTGCTATAGGTGACATGCATTTCGATAAATTATATGATTAATATTATTATGAAAGATTTCAAAATGAAATGCCTAGCATTTTATTTATTGATTCCAGTAATATCACCAAGACCAGTAACAAATTAGTGCTAAAGTATACCCCGTACACCATCTGTTCCATATAGCTTATAATACAAGCGCTAATATAATACTAATATATAATAAAACATTTATTATGTATTTGTATTATGTTAACATAATATTAATACATACAATAGTTTACATAATCTACAAATAAATTAGGTACATAATAAAGATACTAGAATTTTGAAGCCAAAAATGTATGGACCTTATAATTGGTGAATGTGTATTTTGATCGATTGTTATGAAACCAATTCACAGCGCAATTCACCGCATGTCGATCTACAATTATTCCACCGTTGATTGAAAACACGACCTATCATGACATCTCGTTCATGGTAAAAATGAAAATAAATCATAATTCATTATTATAAATGCGAAGGTTTTATTTGTTACGCTTTAACTCCTTAGCGGCTTAACTGATCATTATTAAATTTTGCACACACATTGTTTGGGGTACAGATGACATGGAGTACCTTACTTTCCTTTCATCCTGAAAATAAAACTGTTCCCAAAGCACATAAAACCTTCATTTTAAATATCGGTTGCCATGGTAATGTTTCATATTTTGACAATAACAACTTTTTACACATATTAATCATCATTTTTCTAATTCGGAGTCATCTTACGAAATTTTCCAGCGTAGAAAGTAATTATAATATTTAATAAATTTATATTACTAGACCAACAGTGTTGTGCCTTCCCACACATAAAGAGGGAACAGGATGATGAATGATGACTAGACCGATGGTCCATTATGGCGGCCAACCTATGTTACGTCGTCTAGTTCTTTCCTACTGCTGCCATCACCTGTTGGCTCCATCGTGTATAATCAAAAATATATATCATAGATGTAGCAATAACAAAACGGTGCGAGAACAACGATTACAAAGTTATGTTATTGATGTCAGGACTAAAACATCAAACAAAACACAAAGATTGTAAGTAATTGGATTACATCGCTAATGATCAATCAAAAAACGTATAACAGCATTACAATGGAATACCGAACTCCAATCAAGCGAACCGCAACTTCCGTTAGGAGTTCAAGAATAAAATTAAAACATCAAGAGGTCGACGGAGAAAAAACCCGGGGACTGGACTAATGATGCCGTAAAATTCTACGATTAGTTCTGGTCCCGACACCTTGAGGATAATGAAAGGAAAATGTTGGAACCAAAATGGTTAAATTGTAATTATTGATTACAAATTAGTTTTATTTAACCACAAATGAACTACAGACCTCTCTGCATAAAAGAAATTTCTAATTGTTATGGTGCCGTAATAGACATTGTCCATTGAATAGACATCATTCATGATTTAATCTACAGTGATCAATGTTTACATGTGGTTAATACTTTGGTTAGTGTCAAATTAGAATTAAGATTAACATGTTAAGAGGAGGGAAATAGCATAAAAAGTTTAAGATATAAATACTCTAGGTAATGCTAAAGAAAAGATGGAGTGCGTAAAAGATGACATGATTAAGAAAGGAGTGTCTGCTGAATGCTCAGTTCTGCCAATGCTAAATAAAATGTGACAGGCCTAGTAGACAACGAGGATCAAATAAAAATCTCTCGCATAGACAAGTTACTAGATACACTTAATTTATTTTAAGTTCTTCTTAATAATTGTGCGTGTTAATTAGCTGACTATCGGAAGCGCTTACATTTGATTACAACGGTGGCAATGTTGCCAGACTTAACAACTTGTGATGTCACAGCTAACATCTAAGTGATTTACGTGATGATGGGAAATGTGCCCAAGGTTTCCGTCATTCTACCATCGGACGCTCAACGAACGTTCGTTATGTACAGCAAAGGAAGTAAACTATTATGCACACGTATCATACTTCCCTTACAGCGCCACTTCACATTAGGTGGGATTGTGGTCAACACTAATAAATAAATTATTCGTTCAGTAAAAATCAAATTAACCTAGAGTATTAGAGAGTGACATATAGGGGTACTTAACCTAAAAGCGGCAAGATTTATCGTGAAGGTTGTGTTTCATAGTGTATATCCATACTTCCAACGAAAGTCCAACTTCCGGGCTTTCTAAACAATTTTTGTGTATCGTAAAAGGTTGTAAAGAGCATTACTTGATTCATTGTTTGGTTTACAATTGCAAAAGAATGATGAAGCATTTGTTATAAAATATGACATGATCTTTGATTGATTGAGTTTAATTAAGCAAATGATGTTCCACATCGTTTGTTGCGCGTTGAACCAGCTTAAGTTAATTACGTTAATTAAATAATGACACTTGCCGCCCTAAAACAGGGTTAAATTAACCGTGCTACAAAGAGTACAACGTACATTAACAAAATTAATGTATATTACATATGGAACATATTGTCATATAGTACTATAGTACATTATTTACTATACTACTATATGACACTAAGCATATATATAGTACTATATGTACTAAATGACAACAGTTGGTACTTATGTCTTTTTAGTTATCTGCGAGAAACAGTTGTATTGGATATGTCTCTGTACAGGACAAAACTTTTCTTTTTTATATAAAATGAAGAGAGGCCCAACCTTATAAATAAACTAATTAAGTGTAATCGCCAGCAATTAAAATTATCCAGTAATACATGCCTTTCCAGGAAATGGGAGCTCAATTACCTGCAAAAAACAAAACATATGTAATACTATAATAATAAGTAAATCCAATGTGAAAATGATAGAAACGGCGATGTTCGGTGACTGGGATGACGGATAAAAACCATTATTCCATTAGGTTTCAATGGTGGTAAATATATTGCAGGGAGGTCTAAGTGGCATCTATTAGTGTCACTAAATAGTTTTATGCAAGCTTTATTTAGTTAAACGATGGCATCTTGCGTACTTTTATCATACGTATTGTTGAAATCTAGCTCACAAAACTGACAGTCACATTTATTTTTAATGTCAAATAAATTATAGAGGACTTTATACTTAGTTGTTGACATACTAACAGAGGCGATAGATTCCTTAGCTAACGAACATGTACATGTTCGTCATATGCACAGATGAATGGCTCTTTTAGAGGATTCTTTTGCTTCTAAAGTTATTTAATGATAGTGGGACAAGATAGAGCCGTTAACAAAGTGAGGCCTAAAAGAATTGTGCACCAGCGTAATAGTGAAGTCAAACTGTCAAAGTGCCAAAATCTAATAGTGTAAAGTTGCCAACTGGCAAGTGCTGTACTCGGCCGACGATATTCTGGCTCCGGCGGTACGTTCTCCTTTTCCTATATGGAAATGAAAACACCTAAATCTAATCTCTTTGTTACATCTGCTCTTTTCATCTGCGCAAGTACTTCTTATTCGAGGAGGATTACTTGTATCAATTTTGCCCTCATCCGTTACTTATTATACCAGTTAAAGTTACAATTATTGTTTTTCTTAGTAAACTGATATGTCATGATAAAAACGTGAAGACATAACTTCAGGTACTTAACATGTCAGAAACTTAACCGCACGTTTCTCAATTTGTTTCAAGTTAAACAAACGCAAGATCTCTCAAAATTGATACTGTAATATGAATAATAATACAATCTTTATATATAATACAAATATTTAATATTTAATGTGTATTTAAATTTATTTATTTATTTTATATAAAACGGGAGTGAATCCGTTTACATACAGATTTTAAAAATTGTCTTCATTAAAACTCAATCAATAGTTCCAGGCAGGTCTACCTTATAGCTAAGTAGGTCTCATTTTATGCGAGCGTGTTTTTTAAAGTCTATCACTACTTGGGTGCAAACTTATCTAATTATAAAGTAAAGAAAAGTTTATCTATGGAAATGTATAATAAGAGCAACGAAACAATGCGTAAGTAACTTGGCTGTGGATGGCTGAAGAGGGCGCATTCAGACCGTATCACTCGCGATAAGGTAAATTGCGAGCTTCCTTGTTACAGTAATTCAATAAAAAGTACCTTCGACACATCAATCTGTTTTCACCTAACTCGAATTACTGATATGTGTACACATGTGTAGATAGATATAGGTATATTTTAATGTAAAACTATTTGTTTTTATATAAAGTGGTGGGATGGGAATCGGATTCACAAATAGGATTTGAAGCCCCGGTTCTGGATTCCTGATTGGTAATCACCAAATGGTCTTTACATTGTTACGAACAAAAATAATTTTAAATAAAGACATATCAGTAATTTATTCATAAATAAATTATATGAAACTCCATCCATCCATGGATAAAGCAAAAGTATCTTAAATTTGTAAATTAGTTAAATAAATCTTCCAAGTTAGGTATTCCTCTACTAAGTTATCTCAAAAAAATAATGCATTTCAACAACTAGAACATTCCCATATCCTTAATACACAACCCGCTGGCATTTGATACCTCACTTAAGGATTTTTCACGGTAGCCGTCATACGGAACGAGTTATTTGTGGTTTACACATAGTCCCTAATTATGCGAACGCACCGTTTCTCACAATTTGCCTCCATTTGTACACCTATCAAAAAACCTGGGAATACATCTGCATATAGCATGATAACATAATGATATGTTACTATAAGAACTAAAATCCAATAGCAAATGAAAAACAACTCGAAATAAGAAATCTTAGTAACCGTATATGACAATGACGGATTTGTTCGGCTTTTGAATACGAGACGGGTTGAAGACGATGAGTAATAAGTAATTTGTGGCTAATGGTTTTCCATTGTTTGTTCGTCTGTAATTTAGGTGAGTTTTTGACGTCGAAGCTAGCAAAAACTCGACTGAAATAATTTCCCTAATTTTGATTGATTGTAAATATCTCGAAAGTTTTAGGAAAAATAAAAGATTCCGCTCGAGAAAAAGATTTTGTGGTTTCAAAATTCGAAGATTTTGATTGAGCTGACAATTTAACGCGATTATGTTCGTCAAATATACATTTGAATTATCTTAATAATATTACCGATTAGCACAATTATGCGGCTTTTTGAGACATCGCCTTACTTGCTTTTTTTATGGTAGAAGGTGGCAAACGAGCAAGCGGATCACCTGATGTTCTGTGAGCGCTACCCATAGACATCCGCAACAAGCAAATGTGTTGCAAATGCGTTGCCTACCTTTAATGGACAGAGGAGTGGACAGACAGGAAAAAGGATATTTCCTTTTCCCCGCCCCCTCTCCCCGTCCAATCCTCTTCCCGTTCCCATTCTATCCTTATATATCCTTAAGGAAAGGGTGGGAAGGGGAAATGGACTGTAATTAGGCCTCCGGCACCTGACTCATGAGACGAAACGCAGAATACTTCTACTTCACGCCTGTTTTCTGTGAGGTCGTCGAGCCGGCCCATTCGTGCAACAGATGTTGTTGTTGCGGGCTCTACCACTGCTGTCATTCTGATCTATCATTTGGATCGTTTTACTTCTTTTTAGTAGATTTAAACAACTACGTCATCTCTTTTTCATACCTGCCAATTGTGATATCCGTGTATTACCGTAATATCTAAAGTCTTGTGCGTCATATTTTGACTGAAGCAAGTGAGAAAAACTTCCTTTGGTCGCTGCGTCCAAAGTTACATTCTAGAAATTAACTATTATACTAATGTCGAAGATGAATGGTAGCGGCCGTCATTTGAAATCAGATGAAATGCTCGTATGTTCATGTCTTCTCATAGGAAAAAATATTTCACATAAAACGAACGAAGTTGATCGATCGCGTCAAACCAAAACAACAAAAACCAAGTTTGCACTGCAACATTTACAAACACTATCATACGTTAAGTACAGTCCTGACATATCAATTAATGCTGCAATACAGAGCACTTAGTAAACCGTTACCGAGACACTTCTAGCGAGAGAAAAAAAACGCAGCATTAAGTTTTAAACACACCGAGAGCTTGAGCGACGCCCGTATCGCAGACTGTAAATATTCCGAGACTGTTTTAGTAGCGATTTCGCGCCTCCCCATAGCTGGGCTAAGTGCTAAGTAAAATTTACAGGTGCGACCGCGTTCATTCTAAGGTTACGGTATTTACGATTCAGTTTAGTGCAGATCGTCGGGGGGTTTATTTGGATAATTCGCTTTTTATCGCGCCGAGTTGAGTGCGAGCTTTCGCATCAATGCCACTATCTCTAATTGCTCGTTCCGGTGGAAGGTTAATGTTTTCGTACTGAAAATCTGCGGCATCTATTTGTAGGTTACGTTACGTATTTATTATTAGAATACGCTAACTAATTTGTACAGAAGCGTTACAAAATTTGGTGAAAAAATGCACGTTGCCTCCGAGCGTTTTCCATCTACGAACGAATGGAATCTATGAATGTGTAAAAAAGGGTGCCAGGAACGCAACCGAAATCCGTGACCTAGCATCAACTTTCATGTATTTTATTTCTTTTACATACACATTCATAGTGTTCACACGTACAATAATTGGTTACTATGGTACAATATTTTATAACTAGTGATCCTTCCCGGCTTCGCCCAGGTAGCCTTTTATATAAGTAGATATGCACCTGTAAAAAATAAAAGAAGTATGCTACAGGAACCGTACATTTTTCCTAAATAAAAAGTAGCCTATGTGCTAGTCCAGACTATAATCTATCTCTGTGCCAGAATTCATCCAGAACCGTTCGGCCGTTTTTGCGTGAAAGAGTAATAAACATCCATTTATACAAACTTTCTCATTTATAATATTAAAAGTAGAGATTATAACAAAGGTTGTTGAGCATTCGCATCAGCTATTGTACGAATGTGCTGGCACAGCGGAGGAAATACCTCACCGGATACAGGAATAGGAAGACACCTGTATAATAGATGTGTTGCCAGTAAATAAGAATAAATTCAAGTCATTTCATCATAACAATCGCAAAATGTAAAACAGAGAGTTTAATCGAGCTAATATGATTCAATATAAAATAGCTCTACAAATACGAATTTCGATATAGAGACTTTCCGATTGAACCTACGGAATATTTCATCAATCATGGCGACGTGTTTGCAGCCAGCGGTCAGCGATACAACCGACGCGACGTGTGGCTAATTTGATTTTATAGCGCAGATTGTGCCGCGCTCACGATATTGCTTCTAGCGAAGCTCATGACACAGTTCTCTACGGCAACGTGGCGATATTACTTTAATAGTGACGCGAAAGAAATCCATGGTGGACGTAATCCTTCTACTTGAATCACCATAATAATCGGTTCCTAAACCCTCATCCAGTAAAATTATGAATGTTTCTTAAGGACAGGATATACTTTACCTGTATTTAGAGTAAATTCAACAGGCAATTAGGTATTAACAGTGGTATGTAGTAACAACAACACCTGTTGCACGAATGGGCCGGGTGCAATAATACCACGACGTCACAGAAGACGGCATGAAGTAGAAGTATTCTACGATCTACGACTGACGAGCGAGGTGCCAGACGCTCAAATTCCACCTTCTCTCTTCTCAGACCTCTTCCCCTTCCCATCCTATCCTTATTAGGAATAGGCGGGAAAGGGACGAGGATAGGACGGGGGAGGGGATGAATAGGAAAAGGAAATATGCTTTTTCCTGTCTATCTCCTCTTCCGTCCATTAAAGGCAGGCAACGCATTTGCAACTCATTTGCTTGTTGCCTATGTGTAGCGATCATTTAACACCAGGTGAACCGACTTTTTCCATAAGAGGTAATATTAGCCGATGAGAACCGTACCAAAAATGTAACATATAAAGAGGTTCAGAATTATCTCAATTCATCAAACTATATCACTTCATTTAAAAATTTGCGTTTGTTAAACATTTTTTACTAATAAAATAAGACACCACGAGTCATAAGCAACAGCTCGAGAATGGATAACAATGATTCCAGCACAATTATATCACGAACACAAACAGTAACGTCCTGACTATCTGGACTGTGACTAAAATAAATACAGGAACTCCGACAGTATGCGAATATGCTTTTAACCTGGCGAACTGGGAGCGTTGTAATGCGAGTAATCGTGTCAGAAAGCTTAATTGTTTCTGGAATTCGCTCTGGTCTGCGGTCGGCTCCAGACTGTTTAGCGAGGATATAATATCAACTAAAGCGGATTACGGCTTCATAACACAGAACGTTTACAGCGAGGCCGTCTCACGTTCATTATGAAAAGTATTATAAGTTTAAAGGATCATAATATAACAAACAACGAAAAAAGGGTACATTTATTTGAAAATTCTGCAAAACAACAAAATAATCATAGTCATTATTAAACACTATCACTGTAATGCTGGACCTAGGACTTCCAAATTCTTCCCCAAAGTATGGGCAATAAGGGCCTGCCTGTCCACATACATATACTTCTTAGTCGTCACGAGGTCATCTTTACATTTGTAAGAAGAAGGCTACCTACACTTCTTCCCAAATGTAAAAGCATAATAATTACAAAATTTTAAAGAAATAAGATTGTTTTAATTGTACTGGGTAATACAAACATAACAATCGGTATATGCTATACACTATCAGACAGCTTAACAAATCTGTGCATGTGACATGCA
>JWHW01025603.1:33161-46735 GCA_000931545.1 Papilio glaucus | reverse complement strand
TTAAAAATTACGACCCTGAAAACGTATTTAGCAACTCGCTGCTACTAGTGAAACATTGCCATAAACGAGAACAATTACGCAAGGATTTTTTACCATCAAGCAAACGATGTCGCAGACGCAGCAGGCTGTTAATAGGCTATAAAGAAATGGACACACTTTCATCGTTTCTTGTTTGATAATCAAAGTTTATTACTTTGACAAGATCATTGTGAAGCGACCCACTTAGTTTATTGATGGACGCTGTGAAGACGCCATTACGTCCAGCGTCGAACAATCAGCTGCTCGCGAATAGAAACTAGTGCTATAAGATACCAACGAATTGAAAGCTTTTGAATTGTATTTATGTATTTTTACAGCATAATAAGTAAATAGTGATTTTTCATTTACATATGTGCATTGTACTGTGATTGTTAGTTTTTTTTATTGTATAAGGCGGCAAACGAGTAAGCGGATCACCTGATGTTAAGTGAACGCTACCCATAGACATCCGCAACAAGCAAATGTGTTGCAAATGCGTTGCCTACATTTAATGGACAGAGGAGGGCGTAGACAGGAATAAGGATATTTCATTTTCCTCATTAAACCCCTCCCCGTCCAATGCTTTTCCCGTTCCCATCCTATCCTTATGAGGAAAGGGTGCATAGGGGAAAAGGACTGAAATTAGGCTTCCGGCACCTCACTCATCAAACGAATCGCAGAATGCTTCTACTTCAGGCCTGTTTTCTGTGAGTTCGTGGTATTTCACCGGTCGAGCCGGCCCGTTCGAGCAACAGATGTTGTTGCGGGCTCTACCACTCACAGTTAATGTTAAAATTTCTAATTCCTACATACATTATTTAAAATGTTGTAATTATTAACTAAATATTCAGGAGGGTCACATTACTAATATAACTTGCCTGCTCTAAAATTCTTACTGCTAGCTTGAAGAGCCAGCAAGCATTGCTAAAAATATCTTACCCTCATCCAATGGAAATCCATCAACTTTGACCAGATCAGCAGTAATATAGTAAGATATTTGTAACACAAAACTATCCGATAGTCGAAAATCAACAAAGATTTCGTTAACCATGAACTAGCCACTATTAATGTCCTGATTTACTTGTCCGAATTATGTATGTATGTAAGTACATAATTAAGGTCCGTTCAAACAGCGTTGGATTGCTAGACGTAAATAAATGTTAATTATCTGTGCGCCAAGTGACATCTCCGGCGACATAAATACGGCCGATGTAATTACGCACAACTTCAGAGTGACTGCAAACGAGGCAAATTATCGTTGGCTTTTATACCGTGGAATATATATTTAAACAACGCCTGAATTAGTGGCGAATTCATAGAAGACTGTAATAACTGTGTACCTAAGTATTCCCTGTACGACTTCACACACACATTACATACAACAACTACTACTACTACTAATTTTCGGAAATGTCGTCGCTGGTAACCTTAATGACGGTTCTTACAGCTTCATCTGATACAGGGCTCGCGATCCGAGTGATCTTATTATCTACTACAACACTACAAGTTGTTATGTACATCTACAAAGTTTTAGGCATGTTAAATAATCTTTCAATAAAGTAGGAAATCCATTTTTAATACATAATATTAATGTAAAGAAGAAATACACATATCTATCCACGCAGTCGTCATGCATAGTCGAAGCGCGATTAAAGGCGACTTAACTTCGGATGAAAACCAAGGATCTCTTCAAATGTCGGTCTCTGTTCACCCTCATATAGAGGTGTCCAACGATATTGACAATCCTTAGTGGGATCCGAATCCTCGTTCGGTACGTAATCTACCTTTCTAGGAAGGTAATTCTAGGCCTGGTTGTAGTCCTCTTCCTTTTTCCATCCTTTTTTAATAAGGAAATGATAAGAAGGGGATTTGAGGGAGATAATGGGAAGGAGCAGGAAATTTTTATGTTTATCCCTTCTCAGCATATTAAAGCTAAGCAACGCATCTGTGACTTATCAGCTTGCTTAACAATAACATTCAAAATGAATACAAGAAGAAATTGTATAACGCATAACGTGTAACAGATTTTTTCCCTACTGCGCCGAAAGAAGTTTCACTTTAAAAAGGTTGAATAAACATAAGACCTTTTTTTTGTCTACTAACTGGTTCAAATGATTGCCCTCTCTAATGCTTGTGGATGTTATGTGGTAAGATGCGAGTAAAAAATAACTCTGCACAATTTACATCGCACAAGTTCATTTATAATTGAAGCAGGTACAAAAATAAATCCTCCGCCATCGTCGGCACGGTGCAAAGCCACCAGATTGTAAGTGGCTTACCGTGCTCTAATTAGGCGAGGGCTTTATAACGTGTCCAGACCTTTCAGTGCTGAGATCTGAAGTTACGAACGTATCAGTGTGGTCACATCCTTAGTCTAAAAATTCACTCTTTTGTGGTAGTGCTTGAAATATTTTCATATTTACTAGTAGTCAGTTAGGTTAGGTTATTTTGCTATGCTATTATATCTACGCAATTTTATGTGTCTAATGATAAACATATATAGGCACATTCATATTCGCGGAAAACATTATCCTCCTTCTGGGTCATTCGGGTAAACATATTTCTAACAGTGGCAGGTTGCATGGGCTCACGACGTAGAGAATGTCGGCGTGGTATATCTATTGCTTTTCGTCCAATCGAGCCTCCCTGGGAACTGCTTCCTCTTGCTGGGAACACATTTGCAACTCCTGTGATTGTTGGGAATATTTATGGTCAGCGGTGGGGCACTTAACATCAGTTGACCCGCTTGATCGTTTGCTTCCTCCTCTCATAAAGGAATATTAAAACTATACCTATCTATACTTTTATATGTGCATTTATACTATATGTAATGTACATAATAATATGGTACAAAGATATACATATTTTATATGTTAGAAATAAATTTGTATCAGCTTAAGAGACCTGTCAGTTCTCATCAGTAAGTTATTGTTAAGAATTATTGTGTGGGAGTACCGTTTACAAAAATTTCGAAACACGTTTTGAACGGGGCAACGTACACTGATTTAGCTTTTGACTCGTAATGAATACTGATGCGTGCTCACTTAAACATGGTGATTTTTTTTTTTATTAATACTTAAAAGATGTTTGAGATTTTGAACATAATTTTAAATAATTCGATTTTAAAAATCCACATGAAGAGATTTACTTAACACGTGTTCAAATTATCAGATAGATTAGAGCTTCTCGGATCAACAAAAATTACCTTGAAAGATTTTGTTATATCGATTGATGCAATAAGATTAAGTAATTAATATCTTAGGTATTAAAACGATTCGAAAGATGTCTTTAATTAAAATGATTTGTTATTGAACAAGATATTAACGCTTTTTCTTTTGTAATTATTAATTAATATCACTTTCTTTTTTATTAATTGACAAATGTTATTTTTAAAAGCTACTGGATAAAATATATTAGAATTTTCCGTGAGTATAAAGCAAATGTGGGTCAAAACAAAACAAAAACAAAGCCTTTAACTTACTTAAACTTTAACCATTCTAATCGCAGTTGGGTTTTTAAGCTCTTACCAACAAAATTTGTAATTCGCGGCGTGTCTCCGGTAAGAGGCAAATATGTTGCATTTGGTAAATTATGTACCCATAACGTGGATGCTATTTTTTATCCCAACTGGCACTCGACCACAATCCCACGTGTGTTAAGTGACGACGTTGTCGAAAGATGGTGCGCACTAGTTTAGTATATTATTTCATCATCCTATTCATTCTTCTCTTGAAGGTATTCACGTCTTAGGTAGACAGAAACACTGACGCTGACAACTTGTTCCAATCCTTTGCCGTACGCACGATGAACGAGGATGCGAATCGCTTCGTTCGTACACACGGTTTATCTACTATGAAAGGATTGCAACTATACTAGATAACTAACTATCTGTGGTTTCATATCTATAAACGTTACACTCGCTTTATTAGCTTCCGTCGTACCTAAAACTTGACAATAGGGTACGCATATATCTTCTTGTCGCTTATCAGTTGCCGTTTTGCTTTCTAAAAGAAAACAAAAAAGTGCTCCATCACGATAACAGTACAAATGTCGCACGCAACACCGACAGACTACAGCCGGCGATTCTCTGATACGCAAATGCTTTTAAAGCAAAACATTAAATGTGATTTCTTTTGACATCCTTCGTGTTTTCAATAAAATAACTAACCTGGTAATATTTCGTTCGTAACAAGCTCCTTGATTGAAAAAGAAAATATTCAGAAACTTTAGGTATCTATATAATTCTTTGCGTACAGTATCAATGGTACAAGAACGAAAAGCAAAGAGCGACGATAAAGCGTATGCGACAACGTATCATCTATGTGGAAGATTCTTTGTGAGGATAAGCCTCCACGAATAAGTTCTTGAAATGCAGAGAAAGGTATAAAGGGGGTAGGATTATAATAAAAACATACAAAATAGATAGAACGTGCTCTAAACGACGTTGCATTAGAGGCCGTTTCAATTCAACACCGTATTCAGGCTTGATAGAAATCAAGCAAAAGTATGCACAATGGTACACACAATACAACACATATTTGATCAAAGTCTACATAAGGTCAATAGAGGTCTATTCCACGATACTAGATAAATTCTAAACAAACACGTAGAACTATTAGAAGGTGGACTAAATTTGTGTACACAGAAAGAAATTAAAATATTGTAATTTCATATTGATTTGAAACAAAAACACCTAATAGGAGCAACGATTTCTTCTCGTCATAAATGTAATCTCGAACATGACAATATCATTTTTGAAATCTATTTAATAAATATGTTTCTTTTCTACCAAAGCTCAATTTCCAAAAGAATCATCCAACTCTAATTTAAAAGTTAAAAAAAATCGATAGTGAAAATATATGAATAAAATCACATGCAAGTAAAATAAACCGTGGGCTGTATTTATTTAACGACAAAGCGGCGAGCGTCCCGTGGGACGGTACACCGTGGCGAGTATTATGACGGGCTCTCGATATAAAGCGGTAGTTGTACGTAATTTTGTCTATTAATTTAACAGAATGCCGTATCGGTGTCCTTTATTGTATCCATATTAAGAGTTACTATCGTGTGTGTATAAAATCGGATTAAAATGATAAACATTTATGGATTATAACGTCATTGGCACTTATGTAAATCTGATAATCTTCCTCTCTTACGTACCTTAAAATAAGATGGAGTAAATTACACTTTTTCATCTTTATATTTTATTAAATTTATTTAGTAGATATGCTACACAAAAATTGTGTAGAGGACAAAACGATATAAATAAATAACGATAGAAACAAATAAATAAATAATCACCATGACCGTAACCCAGAAGGGTAAGCACAGAGGTAGTATTGGATGCCAAGTAGATCAATAGACAAGTAGCAATCTCTTTCCATTCCTTTTCTATTCTAATTAGGAAAGGATGGGAAGAGGAAGAGGATTTGACGAGGGAGGAGATGGATAAGAAAAAACAATCAATCCCTTCCTCTGTCCATTAAGGGTAGGCAATGCATCTGCAACTCATTAGCTTGTTGCTGATGACCGGGTAGCGGTCACTTTATTTGTGCTACCGCTTGCTTAGCGTTTGTGACCTTCTATAAAAAATATATAACATTAACATTCAAAAATTAAAATACGACATTCTATAACGTAATATAGATGACATAAGACGGGTCAGGTACGTGGTAAATGGAAGGATGTCTATCGAAAATATAAGTTTTATTTAATAATACATTAAGGATGCACCCGATACCAACATGGCGCCGCTACTTCGGTTTTTCCGGCAATCCGGCAATTTATATCGGCAATTGCAATATTTATTTTTATTAAACGTTTTCTCGTCTCTTTCATTACAAAAAGTTCAAAAATATTTGCCACGCTACTACGCCAACATTGTTCTATTTTAAATTAAAATCTTTTTAATTTTAATTACTAATATATTTAAAAGTCTGTAATTTTTATACTAATTAAAAATAATCAACATGCATTAACTTTATTTTACCTAATTTTTAAATTCACTAAGGGTATCGGTAAAATTAGATAAGAGTATCTGTGCCGGCATTGTATCGGCAAAAAGACGTATCCATGACCTCCTAATATTTTATTACAACAAGATGTGCAAGAACCGTGTAAATTGACTAGATGTATAATATGAATCAAAAAATACAAAAACCAGCTTGAAAATTTAAAAACCTAAGTCAATACACGACTATTATATTATTAAAAAATCCGCTTTACTGTAGCTCAAGACCACACCTGACCTGCACCGCTCTGCTCTGTTATTAAGGAACATGCCCCGCCAAGTTTGTAATTTCCGTCCCGACCTCTCCATTATACGTTTCATTTTACGCCTTTCCACCGCTTCGCTTATTGACACCGCATAAAAAATTGATGGCAACAATTTTTTTACATCGCTTTTGTTCCCACCGTTTTCTATTCAAAGATATTTGTTGGAAATACGAAATACGGCTCGCGTCTACATTACAAATAATGACGTAGTTATTGTTATAAATAAATGGGATAGTATTTTGTTGATATATTTTTTGCCTAGTTACTTGTTAGAGTTCCGTACCCAAAGGATAAAATGGGACACTATTACTAAGACTCCTCTGTCCGTCTGTATGTGCGTCTGTCATCGGCTGTATCTCATGAACCGTGATAGAAGATGAAAATTACACAGATTTATTTCTGTTGCCGCTATAACAACAAATAGTAAAAAACAGAATTAAATAAACATTTAAGGGTCCCATACAAAAAACATGATTTTTTATACATAATGGTACGGAACCTTTCGTACGCGAGTCCGACTCGGACCTGGCCGGTTTTATTTTAATATATTTCAGCAGTATTAGCGTGTAACCCTATGTTTGGTGTTCACCGATAACTGTTATTATGATTATTGATCGCTTAATATATAGACATACATTTTGTAGACCAAGTTCGCTATCTAACGGTGGTATGAGCTGTAGTGTGCGAATTATGGGTAGCTTCTAAAAGAAGCGTGCAAACCTTTTGAGTAAAAGATATTTATTTGAGAGTGTGAAAAGATGTTTTTTATTATTCTTTATCGCTTAACTAATGCCTTACCCTCACGTGAAGACAATTTATTACATCAAGCCAGACTCATACAAATTATTCTAGACTTTATTGTCCCTAGTAGAATAGAGGAAGCCAAGCGTATCATGCGAACGCGCGGATTGTGCACTACAAAAGGATGTATTCCTTGAGTCTGCATTTTGCATACGGCGTCATGTTCGTATATAAAAAACTATCTGTTGCCCGCGGCTCTCCATACTTTTACTTCTTATTTCCCTATCGGAAAATTATTTGTAACTTGATTCTCCGTGTAGTTACTCTCAATTATAGAAAATATGTTGTTGTTTATGTCAAAAGTTAGTACGTAGTGGATGGCAACCGACATTGTGAATGAAGGTTATTTTAGTATACAAGATACCGGATTTTTGTGTGGAACTTTGTGTGTTGTGTATGTTCGTGTGCAAGAGGAAAGGCTCGAGTATCTTCATCAGAACGCACGGCACAACCCGGGAAATTTCCCTAAGTGACTTCTTTAAGACAACGGTAGGACCACACTATGCTTCGTCGTCGTTCGATTGCCGTCCCGATTCTACTTTGTTCGCTGTACAATTTACGTCTATTTTTAGATAACGGTTTAGATTTTAATAACAATATAAACTTCTTTGTCAATTGCAATTATTGTTTCTTTATTCAGAAAAAAATCAACGCATAGTTATCGTAAAGTAAATAATATTCTTCCTCCAGGCGATAACTTCACAACTTCCTCGTTAAGCAAGCCTTTTTTAAGCGTAAACTAAATATTATTTCGACTTTGACAACGAAATTGGCGTGAACAAAAATCACAAGGCGCGCCCACATCGAGCGAGATAATAAGTCAAATTTATTTGGCGGCCGTCCAGAAACTGTTACGCATCCATCCTCCCAGTAAGAAATACTTTGGCAAAACTTTATGAAAATAAGCGAGTACTTAGCGAGTAATAACATCGTCGGTGGAACGCAGACGCACCGGGAATACGTAAGTCGGCGACGTCGAATTCCGTGAAGTTCCGAGTGGATTCGTATTCATAAAGTGGAAACTCCGAAGCTAATATAAAACATAAGCCCGAGTTATTGCTTTCGTGTCGCGCGCCGTTTCCGACGGTAAATAAATTACTTTAACTCTGTATGCTCATGAACTATTCCCAAGTTTAAGATGAGGTTTCGCCGCTGAAAGCTATTGAAAACGCTGCGTATACTTTAAAATGCGAAATGTTTAAACGAGATATTTTCTTCCGCTGTCAAAGGCTTTCGTTGCACCAATAATTTTATTAATGTGATTTCTTTGACAGTATTTCGCTTTTATCTTTCGTTCGAATATTCGTGCTTTAACATAAATATCTCCGTTTAAGAGTGATAGGGATAAAAAAAAATCAAATATTTCAAACCAAAGGTTTTTTCCAAAGGCTTTTTAAGACCAAACTAAGCCATATTTTAAGTATATTTTGTTTTATTATGCCAAGGTCTTGGAGAAGTATTAATATACCACTCTGCAATCATAGGTCTTCTTCCATCCCTGAATACTTCATATTGCTATATTAAAGCATGCGTGACATCAGTAAAGTATTTACCGTATACTGGTCAAATTAACGATACACCAAAGCGAGTATTCAACAAGGTAGCATCCAGGAACTTGAGTACTTGCTATGCGCCCAGCCAGGCCGTGTTGGATGCATTTCAAATAAGATCTTGGTATGTTACACACAGATGCGTTTCTGTTAGCATGCGTAAGCCCTGCTCAGGGACCGATGTTGCATTCCACGAACATCCATTTGTGGTTGCGAGACTAGTGTAATACTGTGTAATGCCATGTTAGACGTGAGTGCGGTGGCAACGGATTAAGGATTGGGATTCTATCAGCTTTCTTACAAAACTCGAACTCTAGATGTATACATAGAATCTATATTATAAAACCAGATATTTTATTTACATCACAAATATTGATCTAACTAATGTTGTATGTAATAGTTGTAATGTTGCAATTATAATTATTTTTTTATTATTCTGATAACCCAAATTGCGTCCTTGTTGAGAGTCCAATTGAAGAGGAAGGTCAATCTATTAAGGGAGATAGAAATCAAACTATATACCCGGTTTTCACATACAGTAAAAGGTCCCAATTGGGACTAGGGGCTGATTATACCGACGCCATAATTTTTTTCGGAATTTCAGAGGTCAAGTATAAAGTCTATTGTGCATGGTGCATATCTACACTGATCGCTTCTTCAAGATCCGTCTAATTATGAAGACTATAAACATGCCAGAGAAATCCGAATCTATTTAAAAGCATTTCAAAGAAGAAGGTAGCATATAAGCCAGCGGTTTACCCATTATTAAGCGACAACTACCCATAGGAATCTGCAACAAGCAAATGAATTCTAGATGCGTTCACTATCTTAAAGCTAATTTAAAGGCCTAATTTCAGTCCTCTTCCTCTTCCCACCCTTTCCTTATCAGGATAGGATGGGAACGGGAAGAGGATTGGACGGGGAGGGGTTAACAGGAAAAAGGAAATATCCTTATTCCTGTTTATGCCCTCCTCTGTCCATTAAATGTAGGCAACGCATCTGCAAGACATTTGCTTGTTGCGGATGTCTATGAGTAGCGTTCACTTAACATCAAGTGATCCGCTCGCTCGTTGGCCGCCTTATCCCATAAAAAAAAAATAGACGAAGGGTTAAAAAGAAAAAAGGACACTTCCTTCTCTGATCCATCCCCATGTAAAATCCATCTTCCCCTTCTCATCCTGTCCTTATTAAAAAAGGATTGAATGGAGAAGATGGCTAGGATTAGGCACCCTGCACCTCACTAATCAGACGAAACGCGCTAATACTTATACTTCATGCTTATAGGTGAGTGAGGTCGTTGTCATATTCTGTGAGGTCGTGGTCAGATTCTGTGAGGTCGTGGTCCCTGGTCGAGACGGCACACGTGTGCAAAAGATGTTATTGTTACGAGCTCTACCACTGTTGATAATAGGTCTTTGTAATAATTTCATCCACATCGATATATTTAGTATTTTACTTAAGTATCAAACTCATATACGACTACATAACAAGTACATACAATACAACTATGTACATATGTAAAACATTTCACCGTATAGATTGCGGAGTTCAACGAAAAATATTCTCTGAATATAGTTAAGCGGCCATTTATATGAGACGTGCCACTCTATTTCGCCATTGGTTTATTAAAGGGTTCATCAGCACCGCATTTTCTGTACAGAGTATTTACGTGACTTAAATACTAGATATGTTTACTTTGGTGCCGGCATTGCTCTACGTAATATGTAAATACATGGCCCACTCGTGTATTTGTAATAAAATTATTCGCTACACAAATGTTAAATATGAACTCATTTATATAAAAAGTCACGCTGTAGGCTTCGTAATATTTGTGGAAGTAAGAGTTTATATCAACTTAAGTCGCTTTACTCTTTTTTTAGAAGAAAAGCAGGATATTTTTATGGTAGAAGTGGGCAAAGCGCTGAACTGATCGCCTAAAATTAAGCGATTACCACCACCTATGAGCATCAACAATATCCAAGGAACTGTAGATGAGCTACCGGGATAAAAAGAAAATAGGATATTTCCTTACTCCATCCATCCTCTCGCCCATCATATTCTTTTCCCCTTCCTATAATTTACCAATGAGGAGAATCTAAGGGGAAGAGAACCAGAATTAGGACTCTGGTCCTTCACTCGTCAGACGAAACGTAATAGAAGCATACTTCTAATTCACGCCCGTCTTCTGCTAGGTCGTGGTATTTCACCGGTCGAGCCGGAGCAAAAATAGTTGCATGCGAAATAATTAACTTCTTCGGTTTTAACTTTAACCTTTTATTAAAAATATTACATTACTATATGTTTGTACAGAATGTACATGTAATAAGTGTATTTAGATTTACAGTGTTGCATTTAAATTAACCAAAAAAACAGAAAATATATAGACGATAAAAAAACAGTTAAAAATTACACAAAGAACCTTATTTATGATGCATGTAATGAAATAAGCATTACGAGTGTTGTACAACACGAAACAATAGGTGCAGCTTGAACTTTGCAACTTATGTAAAGCAACTTATTAATTCTGCAACTCGCTAATTTCGGAAACTACCAATCGAATTTGAATAATTAATTTTTCATTTGGCAACCCAGTCATAAGCATAAGCTTTTTACCAGTGGTAGAGTCAGCAACAATAACATTTGTTGAACGAATGGGCCGGCTCGACCGGTGAAATACCACGACCTCTTAGAAGACAGGCGTCAAGTAGAAGTATTCTGCGTTTCGTCTGATGAGAGAGGTGCCAGAGGTCCAATTTCAGTCTGTTGCGGCAACACCAACCCTAGGGCCACGTGGCCAGTGCGCGCCGCGCGTCCTTCGACCTTTTTCGTTTATTACTTTTTTACTCATTGTTTCTTCTTGCCATGCTTAAAAATATATATCTGCATCTTACATTTTTCACTTGAGAACTATCTCCGGACATATTAAAATAGGCTATCGAAGCACTCATCGCACAACTACAGTCCTCTTCCCTTCCCCCTACTTTCCTAAAAAGGATTCCCATTCCCTTCCTGGAAAGGCAGAGGATTGGACGGAGAGGGGATGGATAGGAAAAGGATACATCCATTTTTCTGTCTATCCCATTTAGTTTATCACCTTCTTACATAAAAAAAAACAAGAAAGAAAGCTGCGGGCGGAAGGGTGTAATGGGTGGATAGATGAAATGTTTTACCTACGGCAAAGCAAGACCAGGTTGTGGCAAAAATCAGGATATATGTATTCCAAAGTACTGTTCCAAAGTAACAAGTAATCTGAATTCGTTTACATTTAACGGCGGGTGAGACGGGACCTCTATACTAATACGAGCTAACCTCTAAAAGTTACTAACTACAATTGAAAATCACCAACATGCACTCGAACACTTCTACACCTACATATTTCATAGTACGAACACAAATAACTAGCCACGAGTCCTATTTAAACTTTTAAAACCAAACACAGATAAAGAATGAAACAAATAGAAGAATGTGTCTCTTAATGTTAACTTTTTTTAAAAATCCAACGTAATATTTACACAGTTATCTGACATAGGTGTGTTAGTTACACTTAAAGATAAATTCGATGCTTTTTCTGTCTACAAACACCAGATAAAATGTAATAGTTTACCGAAGCCATTTGTAATATTACCTAATTAAGATATAGCCCGAGTATAATTTAAGTTCTGTAGCTCTTCCTATTTTCATAAATTATTTATTTTTATGAGATAAGTTGAAAGACGAATAAGCGGTTTACATGGTGTTAAACACCGCTACACATAGGCGTCCACAACAAGCAAATGAGTAAATGCGTTGTCTACCTTTGTTGGTCTGAGGAGAGACAGGAAAAATAATCTTTCCTTTTCCTATTCATCCCCTCGTCCTCGTCCAAACCTGTTACCTTTCCTAAATAGGAAAATAAAACATAATATGGTTGCCATGCCGTGCCATACATTACGATGGCAACTAACTTTTTGACATTTACCATTTTACATGATTTTTTTTTTAAATATTAGTAGATTATTGAAATAATTTACTAATATTTCTTTTAACCATTCCAACTAAGCTTAAAAGCTTGTGCTAGGATATGGTTCACGACTATGGTCGAATGGCGGATTCGAACCCACGACTCCAAGATCGTCAGTCCTTACCCTTAATCATGGGCTGTGGACGCTTATGAATAACTCCAAGTTAGTATACACGAAACCAAGTTAAATAATTTTCCAGCGAGGAAGATAAGAAACGAATGTGTGCAAAGCGCTTTTAAATCATAAATAACAAAAATAAATACAACGATATTAATATATTACAAACAAGTGTAAGCAACACGTTCATATAAATCTTTCCAAAACAGACAAACACTGTCTCTTATAACCAATACATTTCAATAAACGTTAACCGGCGAGTTCAAATGTCCAAAACCAGTATAATACCGACTTAAAAAGCTTCCACTATCCGAAAATCCTCAAAAGATATTCCCACAAATAAACATTTAGCTGTCACGGCGCATCGTCCCGTTATATTTAGAAGCGCAGGGGCGTCCGAGGCAGATATTTTAATGGCTCAAATCCATTATTCAGCGATACGAGACGGATATGTCAAACGCGAGTTTTAAAACGTTGAACACAGCCATACTTCCCTACGCGTGTTCCACTGTAAAGGACTTAATGGTTCGCTTAATGAACTGGACGTTTTTCAAACTTGTATCATTCCCTAATATTAATACCTGTGTATTTAAATATGTTTTTATTCTTTACTCTGCGAAGGAACATTCATTATTTTGCACACGAACTGTGTGTCTAGTGCGAGTTTTCTCTCACTTCGTTTACCAACTCGATCGCGTTGTCGTAAACTGTCATTTGTATGCAATTTTTGCACCGCCATCTATTGTCGAATAGAATGAATCAAAAACTGTGAGTGCGAGTTTTTTTGACGTCTTGCTATCGAACATCAACG
>JWHW01025603.1:12857-27114 GCA_000931545.1 Papilio glaucus | reverse complement strand
TTTGTAGGCAAAAGTGAAAAGGTAAATAGCATACTTTCAGAAAAACAAGGAAATTACCAAGCAATGGAGAGAATCATTAACTTATTCATCTTCCAGCTCATCATTCATACTGTTTTCATTGTTATTTAATGTATTTATTTATTCAAACTTTACATTTTTCTCTTAGAAACGACTCTTGGAACGCCGATGAATTTTCAGTCACTCACTGTGGTAAAATTGGGAACTAAAATAGCCTAACTTTTTGACCACACCTTAAAATGTAAAAGGTCGTGAAGAGTCACATTATGATATTTGATTCTCACACACAGTCAACATTAAAATGTATGATAATTTAAACGATTTACAAATATTCACTCACATATAACCCAGTCATAAAATTTGTATAAATACAAAGAATAATGAACTCGCAGTGCCAAGTTTTCGTCTTTGTAATGTTAGCGAATACTTTATGGGGTAAGGTATACGCATATAAAATATATTTCTGCAGTTATAAATATTTATTTGATTTATATATAAGTTGATCAAAGGTCAGATTTAACTTTTAATAAAAACCTTACTAAAAAGTTATCTATTTCGTTTTTTATTGAAGGACTTTTATAATCGTACTTTTTAGGGATGTTATGAATATGAAATATCGAATTCAGATACGAATATGAAATTATATCGCATTATAAGATAGTTGCAGATATAAGATTAAAAAAACTAAAAGTAAAATAGTAATAGGTAATAATTTTACTTTATATTTAGGTTATTATTTATTACTATCAGTCACATAAACTCTTAATTATTATAACCACTAATCTTTAAGTGTTATCCAAATAAAATACAATAAATTATTACGTTACAGCCAAAAAAAAGAAGAAGAGGTAACATAGTATCGCACATATTTATTAGTTTAACATACCTTGCATACCATTCTCGATCACATACCACGTCCGATTTTAATGAAGGACTAGTTTTTCCATTGAATAAAGAAAAACTCATAGAAAAAATGTCTTCTAGTAAGGAGGAAAAGGTATTAATACATTTGGTTATATAAAATATCAAGATATAGCGAATCTTCGCTCTATCTATATCTATAGAAAGCGGTCGGCGAAGTCGTGGGTCACGACGGAGGAACTTAAAAGTACTTTATAAGAGCAGTAAAAATCGTATCGAAGTAGGTCGGACATTATTGATGGCACTTTTAACTTCAATAATTATTACCCAAGTTCCAGCTCAGACTTAGCAAAATGATGATAGCAGTATGACGGCTTATGTCTCATTGAGAAATGATGTCACAAGACAAGCTTTCTTTCAATGTTACTTATGTTATTTTTTTCCTTTATGTCCTAAATTCAAGAAGAAACATGTACTAGACTACTTATCCTACCTCATGTTATGAGGCGATGTGATCAGAAGAAGACACAGTAATTTAGCACTAGCATCTATACGAGCATAACATACGCCCGGTTTCTGAAAGGCTGATTCAAAAGAAAAATTTGCTACAAAGCTATCAAATGTCCGATCAAATCTCATTTGAGTTGCTAGAAGCATAATCATTAACTTTTTTCTTTTAAAAACTGAAATCGATTTGACATGAACTTAACTGTATTGTTAGTTTTAATAAAAACAACAAACTTTTAAGAATCCGGGCGTTACTCTTCTCTTGTAGTCATTAATGTGACTAATTCTGAGTGCTTGATTTATAATTAAACCAATGCGTTAAGCGATACGATCAATAAATTGCCTTCTTTGCGTTACAACAGACCTCGTTTGGCGCTGAGATAAAACAGACGCTGGCAGTCCTCGCAGACATTAAGTTAAGACGCGCGTAACGAGTTCGGTTGTGAATGAGAACTATTGTTTGTGTCGCGCACGTGTTAATTATTTTAGGTTAGAATTGATATATTTCTATTACCAAGTAATTTCCTGTTGCAATAAACATTATATTACGGGATCATTATCAGAGCGCAAGCAACCAAAGCTCTATTAGTAGATTAACCTATCCACAAAAAGCGAAAGACATTGCCTTTTCCCTGTTTATCCCCTCCCCGTCCAATCCGCTTCCCCTTCCCATCCTATCCTTATTAGGAAAGGATGGGAAAAGAAGAAGAGGACATTTGATGTTATTGATCAGCGATGAATGGTATAAATCTTAGTTGAGTTCTTTCTTCCCTTTAGTATAATTAGAGCTGTGGCTTCTGCATCGTCGTCATACACTTTCATTCTTATTTGGGTAACGTGTGTGTGACCCATAATAAATACCATTTATTCCGAATTTTCGGTATTTATTTGCGAAACCATTACAATAATAATATACACAGCAAGATAACATTCTATACAAGTTTATTAAAATGTTTAAAATTGCTCAAATATCAGGTATTTCATATAAAATTACTACCTCCACTCCGAGAGCCATCGCCAATGTTAAAACTTTCCTCAACTTTCAAAGCCTTCGAGGCTTTTATGTTGATTCTGAATTTTCATTGCAAAATTCACACATTCTAGCTTCCTTTTAGGATTATTAACACAGCAACTCCCGCAAAATAAGTAACATAAATTTCCTAAATAATATACCAGTATAAGGCAATGTTGTTTTATCATTTATTTACATCTGCATAATCTTATTAACCGACTTCCAAAAAAAGGAGAAGGTTCTCAATTCGCTTGTATTTTTTTATATGTTTGTTACTTCATAACTTCGACATTTATAAAATTATATTAATATATTCAAGATTTTCGAGAATTGTTGTCGGTTTCTTGTTGTTATACTGCGTTAAAATTATACTGAAATAACATTAAAGGTGTGATTTTTTTGATATTGTTGATAAATATTTAATCTATCTTTCTCTGAGACGGTGAACAACAACCAAGTCATTGGCAATAAATTGAACACATATTATGTCCAAAAATACTTTAAAAAAAGCATTACAGATAGAAAAATAAAATAAAAAAACGCCTCCAAAAGACGACTCAGTATTTGCCACAAAACCCCACCGACCTAAAGAAGCGACTGCAGACGGCTTCATAAAGCCAAAGATTTAATGACAGCGCTTGAACACCGCAAACAGAGGCCAGTGCAAATGTTGACTCGTCGGACGCCGCGAGAACAAATACCCACTGCGGGCACAATCCGATGCAACTTACTTGGCTTTTGTTTAAGATCCTTAAGCTGTGGAATTGCCGCTCAATGGACGCCGGCGGACCGTTACAATTCACTTCAATTTTCAGACTACCCCATAATCGCTGAAATACAATTAAAACTACGTCTAAGGAGTTAAATGTCTCTGGTATTTTATCTTCGAATTTTTGTAAGCCATTAGGCACTGGACATCCACTGCTGGACGTAAGCTTCCCCACAAGGGTCGCTACGTTTTTATAAACTCATAATCTGAACATAATCAACAGTGATAAGACTACATTCTACCATAAATGATCATCCGCAACTACCGCTAACGCCAATGTCCGGAAAACGCGAAAATATACGCAAGTACCTACACAATAGTAGCTTCAATTCAAACTAGTAGTGTTACTAGTCTATGGTGTCTGTACTCAATAACTCGTACTGTTTTTATGGGATAAGGTGGAAAAGGAGGCATTTGCGTAAGTATCCGTAACAAGAAAATAAATAATGAAATGAATTGAAGCAAATGATGGATGAGATTGCAAATGCGTTATTTTGGAGAGCAGAGGGTATAGACAGTAATAAAAATATTTCCTTCCCTTATTCCGTCCACCCTACAAATCTCCCTTATGACCGAAATTGGCATAAAAACTTCTACCTCACGCGTGTCTTCTGTTAGGTCGTGGTATTTCACCGGTCGGTCCATTCGTGCAACGTATGTGGTGGTTGCGGGCTCTACCACTATTAAAGTTTGCCAGTTGTTTGTTTTACCGCTATTCTGTATATAAGCGTAATGATAAGAATATCCCGTGTGTTCTTGCATTCTTTCTAATCGTAGTTTCAGAATATTTGTTCTCGTGTCAAGTTTAGTATCAATGTGTTACCGACCGATTGTGAGCTTCGTCAGTTTATAATCAGACTAGGCGTATTATAAAATGTCAGCCAATTGTGAGAAATAATTCGAATTTTTCGAATATTCATATTCGAATTCCCTGTACACTTAAGCTTAAATAATCCTATGCGAATATTTATTTGTTATCTCTGTCAATCCTTATTAGTTTAGAGAGACGTGACAGCTTACAATTCAAATTTCGAACTCATTACCACAAAACTACTGACCCGATAAGTGACTATGTTGCGTTTGGTGACCAATTTCTCACCGGTTTCAGTTGATTGTGTGTATTTTAAAACATTTACCTTCGAAGACGGCTCAAAGGTTGAAAGGTCGACCGAAGAACAATGACAATACTTAGAAAGCAAACAATAGAATAAAATAAGCGACTATTGATTCTTGGAATATTGTGACTTATGTCATCAATTTACCTTACGCTGGTCCATCATTGTTTACCAATTAAACAAAATTATGTTTGAACCCAGTCGTAAGGTGTAACTAAAATCAAAACTATATTATATATCTAGAATCACACCAATAACCTAGAGGGATAGTCAGAGTTTACCAATTTATATTTACCATTATCCTTGCGTACCTCTCTCCCTTCCTCCATATCATCCATCATTATGGATAGTTTTAATATTGCCAGACTTGAGAAAGTCCTTTATTCTAGTTAATTTAAGAAGATCTATCCGTCTAATAATGTTGCGTTTGGTGGGAAAAGTTATCTCAACATTACCACAGCCCTTTTATTTGTTCCGTTACTGGACATCCATTATTTCAAAAGAGTTATGTAGAACAAATTGACAGACTACAAGAGTCTTCGTAACTTTTCCTCCACCAAAAAGCATAGCGTTGTCCCACCAATGTTTCAGATAGCCCAAATACCATCTTTATTTATAATTTAAGATAAAAATAAACTTAAACATGTTGAAATATTCAACTCCTCTCAAAACACGAAATGATAAAATTGCTTATACATAAACAACCTTTCGTACTTAACACGCTCCAGCGATAGAGAATTTCAAATATTTTCGAAATTTGTAGGGACTGGAATCCCGAAGATTTCTCGAGAGCGATACGTCAACACCACTTCGGTACGTCCATTTCGGAAAATAAGGTAAACACACTCGGAGTACGCTCGAGTCGCGCAAACAAATATACTAGGAGCAAACACACACACGCACACAAGACAAATTGACGCTACAACTTCTAAGAGGCTTTAAATAACAAATGCGAGATCACGACCTTCATTCTTCGTACCATTTGTGCTTATCTAGGTTGACTTCATAACTTAACAATCGACTAGACGCTAGTTGTTATATTTTTATTGAAGAATTACTAAGTATCTTATACATACTTGGATTTTATACAGGGAGGTTCAATTCAAGTTTAGGTATTCAACTACTATTTTTATAAATGTTACATTAATTGATTATTAGTATTTAAAGACATACAAAACTTGAGCTGAACTTCTGTGAGGTTGTGGTAACCCCCGTTCGAACAAATATATGCAGTCAACATAGCATCTATTTCCATATATCCAAATATAGCGTCGTCGATTCCAATAGAAAAAGGCATGCAAGGAGTGGGTTCTTTAGTACAAATAAATAATTAAGCACTCACTCCCGGAACCCAGAGATGTAAGCAGAGTATACGGAAATCCAACTGGATTTCGAAATTTCAATCCATCCACATACCTCTCGCTTCTACATTTTTACATTAATAAGGGACATTTTTATATTTCAAATTATTTAAAAAAGTTCTATTATATAATCTATAAACACAATCGATTCCTTTTTTCTATGGACATTTTTTTATGTAAGCGCGGAAGTTGAAGCGATGCTGCGGCTTGCATTACTAATTCCGATTAAACGGCAATTAAATTATTAGTTAGCGCCTTCTAACGCCCTCTGAAGCTCGGTGGGGGAGGGGCGCGGTTCTCACGTCGCTCACAGATAATTGAATTAAATTACCTCGTGTCAGAGTTGAATATTTTCGATGTTAGATAATTAACACTAACGCACCGCTATGGGTATAAATTGAACTACAAAGCACACCTTCATGTGTCTATTTTGAAAATTATTTATTAAAATCACTAACTGAAGTTACCTGGCGACACATGGTTGTATATATTACTCTTTAATAATAAAAATAGCCTACGTTCCTTCTGAATGATATAGATTTTTAATTTTGAAAGACATACTTATTAAAATATAAAAAATAGCCGATAACAATTAGGACAGAAATCAGATTAAATGTTTAATTTTCAATAGATAATAATTTCAACCATACACACATACATTAATTTGAAATAAAGTACACTATAGTGTACTTAGTTTCTAATTAAGTTATCTATTTCGTCAACAAATATTGTAAACTCGTAATCGGAACAATCACTAATGTTCTGTGCACCCTCTAAAATAAAATGTGTGTACAAGAACAATCCCTCAAAAGTACGACGAAGAGACCCTAGATCTCTTAAAGATGCTTCTCAACTCGAAATCGAAAAAATAAACTAATAACATTTCATATTTTAGTCTCTTATTAGACCAATATAAATATGTACACAAAACCTATTCTTTAGGCATCGTATACTTTTGTTTGTTTCATTTTATTTTTTGTAGAAAGGGGCCAGCGTCGGAGGCTGTGTATGGTTCGATCACGATCTTCAGTTCGTTGACCGTAAAAAAACTAAATGAAAGTACATTTATAAAAATCCCATTTATAATTGGATAATATCATTGGTTGCTACAAGCAAATATCGTTTAACACTTTTTGATAACTTTCTACCTCAGAGTACATTAGATCAGGTACATGGCGCTGATTAATATTAATAAACAACCTATTACCTGTTAAAATAATATTTTTAAGCGTAGTTAATTCTCCAAGGTGATAAAGTTCTCCGAAAGTCGTTTAAAGTTTATTTCTAAGCGAACATGCGCGGTGGATACGAAGTAAACAAACTTGAACTTTTAAAAAGTTTGGTTTCTAACGTTTAACAAATGAAACATATCCTACCTTATAAGAGAAATATAACTTTTTACTTTGATTCCACCTTAATATTCCACTCCAAGGGCACTATCCACTTGAATTTAATCACAACATTCCACTGTAAAACCACTTCGAAAACTAGTAACTGCTCACACTAGTCGGAACACTTTTTTGAGTGAAGAACAATACAAAACATAAACAGTACTTGATAAAAAGTTTGTTTAAGTATATACAACTGACTTTATTAAGTGTTTTAAGTCCATTAAAACCGTAAGTTAGTTGAAAAACTTATAAAACCGTCGTAAACAATCAGAGCAACAATCGGCACGCGACGGCCATCTTCCGCCAACGCAATGTTTAAGGTTATTCTCGCTAGAGGGTTCGCTTCATCAAGTTATAGCTCGATTAAATAATTAAATAGTTCGACAGATATGAACGCAAAAAGAATATTTTATCGTTACCTGTTTTATTTATTTAAAACAAAAAAATAAGTATTAGGAAATATAAACAAAATAATATAACTCAAAATAACTTTATTGAAATGGCAATATTCGAAAAAATGAACAGTTACAGCTTCAATTAAGTTTTAAATTCAAGTATGTTACTAAAAGTATATTTAAAGATTGTATATTTAAGTATTGTAAATAAATAAATAAAGTTATATAAGTTTAAATATATGTTTTTAAAACTAAAACGATATCTCGCTATTTCAAATTTAAACCTAATAGCAACACTTAACCTTAATGTCTTATCACTCCTATACTTCTCACTCACGTCAATTAAATTCTTTTGTCAAATGTAAAACTCCAAACAAGTGCAAGGAATATTGATATTCATTTATTTTTCTTGTTTGCATTTTCATTTTTGATGTACGAATTTCAGACAATACAGAATGTGTATGCTATTATAAGTTAAATATTTGTATTGCTAATTCACAAATGTTCTAGCAAATAACAGGAAATAAAAGTTTCAATTTGTGCGACATTCAGAAGTGCGAAGATTCATTATTAGTTATATAATTTTATTATAACTATAGTATATTTTTAGAGTTGTTAGAAAATAATTGCTTTCTTTATAACAAAAATCACCGACCACCATAATCCTCTGGTTGCAAAATTAACCAAATGTGGCCTAGAAGACTGCTTAAAAGGACTTGATATAATGCAATAAAACAAGAACCGCTAGGGTGCAATATCATGGAAGAGGTTATTTTAATGAAAGAACTACTCTGAAAAGTCAAATTCACATCATATTTTCTTAAGGTTTGAATGAGTGATCGCCAATAATACATTTTAAAAAGAAAAAATCATCAAGGTTTTGATCATGTAATGATCATACCCCACTCATAAAAATCTTACAAATTCAACTTATCTTCTAGATAATGCTATCTATATACCTGTACTCTACCGTAACGGTACTGATATTGTATAGGTATGCCTAATAATGCCTTTCACTATCTGTTTGTATGTCACAAATCTAGTCCTCACTGCTACCCACTTTTATCAATCTGTCTGGTCGCCCTTTCATAATCCTGAACTGCCATAGCCAACTACTTAAAGAATTTCAGCAATCATACTTAGTGATCTCCGACAAGCTTAAATACTTATAACCATTAAAAGGGTTCAGTGCCATTTGTAGACCTATTTATAATATAACACAATGTTAGGTAGTCTATTATACATTAACACAGATTTTCATTCTTGCAGACTAATTAATATTAATGTTAGTCTGCTAACCTTAATTTTAGGTAATGAAATTGTTTTTGCTTGTTGAAGAATTAATATGAAATCGGAAGCAGATTTGAACTTTACCCTGTGGGCATTAGTGTAAATATCAAATCAGCTCCCAAGAGGATAGTTTTTGTGGGCATACGTATGTTCCATTGTGAACACCTGTAGAACAGCTTGACTGATTTTGAAGTGTAAAGTTTCATTAGATTTGTATTCGTCCCTCTAATATCACAGCTAATATGATGATGCAATGAATGATTATAATCATAGTCAGTCTGTTTTTTTTTTTAAGTTAACTATTACTTAATAATTACAAATAATAATAAATCAGCCTTTTTAGTATGTTTCCCCACTGCAGGGGCACAGGCCTCCTCTGCGAGAGAGGGGGAAAAGGCGGTAACCCACCATGCTGGCCCAGTGCGGGTTGGTAGATATCACATGTTGTTAATGTTGGTTCCTGAAGGGAATATGACAAGCAATACTTATTAAAAAAACAATAAGTGTACAGTAATACACTTATGATACTCCAGGAAGTATACAAATGTAATAATAACTCACTCTTCCAAATCAGGCAAATCATTTACTGTACAGGTAACAATGTAAGGTCATGCATATGCACACCTGTGAAAAACATTAACCTCCTCTATAGCTAATTTGTATTTGTTTTTATGAACTTCGCCTTAGCATTTTATCCATTCTAATAAATACTTAAATTGAAATCATATATTTTGTACTAAATTCTTGTTAAATACAACCATAAATTAATATATTCGTTTCAATAAGTGAAGAGATATTCTTTTATTATTTTGTGCATATCTTTTTGAAGACAAAAAAATAAGGCAAAAAGGCTATGGATGGAAGACCCTTGATGTTAATACCGCCCACGAACATCGAACATCGAACGTCAAAATGACAGTAACGCACAACAATAGAGAGAGGCTTAATTGAAATATACCGTCTATTATTTTTTATTTTTGTATTTATTCTCCGCACCTTCTATTTGGGGTGGATATATAAAGTATAACCCTGTGGCGGATCGCTCTCTTTTTCGTGCTATTTTCGGCCAAGAAGTCAACGGTGAAGATTATAGATGCGCGTGCATCATTCGATTATTTAAAAGTTTTTGAAAGCAGTTTTAATAATTTTTGTGATAAAAATAAAAATGCCTCCAATGAGATAGCTCTACCTATACCTAGTTTCTGTTGTTATTGAGTGCTGCAGAGGTCGTCGCGACTCCGTTTTCGCTGCCGCTTCGGCCAAGTGTGCAAGTGCAAAATGGCTGCTAATACAGTCGAAGGTAGAAACCAAGTGATTCTTCGCGACGCAATGAGAAGCAATAAATGACGATTATTGTAAAATATCTATATATAAAATAATTACATTATTGATGTTGTTTTCCTTTAAATCATTTTAAGAATATGAATATATGCAGGTTGTTAGAAAAGCCGGGGTAAAAGATCCATTGTAAACAGTCTATTGGCAATATTTGAGAACCGTAACGTGACCAAATAATAAATTATAGTAAAACATACGATAATCATCATTAAAACGCAACCCTGAAAACATACGAGTAAAAAGTAGATTACTATTTGATTATTAACAGTAATAAAAAAAATCATTTTAATATTTTAGAGAAACTGAATAAAGTTCTAAGCTAGATGCTCATGTTCCTCAATTTAGTACGAAGTGGACCATATTAATAAAGATTAATTGAGATGACTTTTAATTAACACCAGGCGGCAGGGTGCTGAAGGCGTAGGCGCCTTAACCTCTAAGAGTAAGTTAAACTAAAACTTATTAACTTAGCCGGAGCTCCACAATACCAGCTTCTTTCATTTGACCGTGTACAACGGAGAGCGATCGAATGGTCAACGATTGAGCTCTTACTGATCGACCTGATCTTTTAGCATTGCGAAGAGACGTCGCGTCTCTTTTTTTATCGCATGTACCATGGACAGTGTTCCGAAGAACTGTTTGGAACAATTCCTACTGCTGAATTCCGTAATCGATCAACACGACAGAGCTCTAGCTACAATCCACATCATCTTGATGGTTGGCAGTAGAACGCCAACGTGCGGTTTTCGTGAAATTTTCTACCTCGCACAACCGCGTTGTGCAATGATCTGTCGCCAGCGATATTTCCAAACTAATACGACTTAGGGTCCATCAAGAAGTGAGCGTACTTCCTTAAAGGCCTGTATTGCGTATATTCATTGGCGCCGGTGATCACTTTTATAATAAGCGACCACTGCAGGTTTGCCCACTTTTTATATAAAAAAAAAACTTAGGTCGATGTCTTGGTCCGTTACTTAAAATTTCTTCTGTGGATCTGTATGTATCCTGACTGCATTCTGAAACCTTCACCAATTGTAATGAAGTTTTGTGTGTGTTTCTGGGGTCGTGATATGGTTTAGATTCACAATTGGACCCAGTAGGTAGGACCCTGAGAACGGGTTCCAATAAATTTAAGATGAGTAACAAAATGTTGGCTGAACAATGTCTGTTGTACTAGAAAAGGTACTCAGGATAAGTTTAACTAACAGGAGTAAGGAGTAAGGCTGGAAAGGGAATTTGCAATTAAATACGGTTAAGATGCACACATAGTAAGTACTTGTGTGACTATTCTGTTACGATAATAAAGCTTAAAAATATATATAATAGTACACATAACATGTAAGTATATGTCTGTCCATATTTTAGTTTTAAAATAATTTTTCAATTCTGAAGAATTTATGCACATATAAATTTCAGTCTATAATAATAAAGCTGACATAAAATATTTTACTTTTATGCTATGTACGAGTCGTACTTAAAATGTCTGAGCTGCGGTGACACATTTAAATGGCTGTTTTGTCTCGCCGCGTGTGTTTATAAAACATACAATTAACTTTACACTATGAGTATATTTACTTCGATTACTTAAATATGCAGAGGTCTGCCGTTCGTGCTATAATATGCATACTACCTTTTCTATGATGGTATACATATACAATTATTGTATTTATTACAATATAAATTGTTAATACAAATTTAATCTGAGACTAAAGTACAGGGAAATCGGAGTAGGAAAATTTAGGTTGTACCTTTGGAAAAATTCCGAAAGCGTGTGATTTAATCTAATTAGATGCGTTAAAATTATTGACATATGTATAACAATGAAGTTTATGTAAACTTGTAGATTTATTTACTTAACGCCTTCAAATATAGATGAGCAATTACTCAGTATGGTAACATTGTAGCAAACTATAGTAATTAATACATTTTTGTTGCTAATTAAAAAAATAATAAGTTGTAAACCAGAAAAAATCGTTACATTTGATAAAATCACCAGAAATGAGTTGGATTATAAGACAAAATTCAGAAGATTTTGTGACAGCATATCATACATTATTCAATAATATTTCATGTATAACCTCATATTTATACTTTACTTTACAATTAATATTCGGTAAAAAAAAATCTCCAGGCCTGGGGCAACTTGCGCCTTTTTTGTGTCCGAATCAAATCTTGTGCAAGCATAGGCAGCATCTATTTTATATAAAGAATTTTAACGGGAACGCTAAAATGACCCATTATTACAAAATATATTTTTTTAATGTATGTGTCGTGGGCTGATCGTTGAGTTGGCCGGATCACGATATGGCTGGGCACTTCTTGAAACGCCGGCACTACGTGATTTGGCGGGCCATATCGCGATGTGCTCAGTAAAAAGTCGGGCGGATCGACGTGAGCAACATATTTGTTGATATTCCCAACTAAACACTGGGCCGATCGTGAATATGTTGCATGTCGCGCCGAAATATCAAAAAAAGCATTTAAAGAAAAAATATAATCATAAGCTACTCGAATTCTATGAGAGTCATAAAGATTCTTCGTACAATGTGAAAAAGTCATGAACTTCTCAACGTATTTTAGAGGTTAGTATTTTGTTGAGAAACAAGTGTTTATTTTTGCTAGACATAATAATTGTTAATTTTAAAGTTTATTAAATATTCCAATGTTGGTACGTTAACGGTCCAATTTGATTTTTAGGTTATTGCACAAATCATAAGATGTGTCCATGAATCGGGACTCTTCGGACTATTATAGGATTTCAAAATATGTCATCTTCTGACAAAGATTTCTTAATATGAAAAAAAAACTGTTGATAACCCCACAGTCCGCATACTCGCATTAGATGATCACATCACAAAGCTGTTGGACATGGGGGCAGAGAAAAAATGATTAATAACTTATTGCACAAATAATCTACATTAATATACATTAAATTGCGCACAGACATTTTATTTAAAAATCCAATTTTTATTTGCAACCTTCTACACCCTACACAAATGATTTGCTTAAGTGTCGAAGGCCAAATCGTCAAACCTTAAACATTATGGCTGGTGTAAGATGGCTAGATCACGATGAGCCGGTGTATCACAATAGGCGCGGGCATATCATGATGTGCCCAATTCAACGATCGTCCTACGACATGCAAAATATGATTTCTTACTGGTAAGGAATACTTAAGCTTTAAAAAAAAAGTAATAATTCCTCGATGTTTATGGTATCGGAATATTGACCACTGTCCAGACATTTTTATCGATGTATTCCATAACACTAAAATGTTTAATATCGACATTAAAATAATGGTTAGTAAAAATTTAAACACAAACCACCAGACGGTATTTATAGTCTTGATTAATCGTTGGATTCCTTTATTTATCTACGAATTTTAAAAAAAAAACGATAGTGATAATAAAACGACAATACTCTAGTCTAGTGTCTGGCAGATCTACTTCACAAAAGTAAAAATGAAGTTTTAACCTAACATTTCGGGGAATTAGGGGGTACAGTGATCCATGTCCCGTCCACACGCTAAACACGCTTTAATCGAGGAGGTGCGCTAATGTACCGCCAAGTACTGAAACTAAGTAACTTACCAGTGCAACCCTTGTTATTTTCTCGCACGTTACTTTCACCTATTCACAGGTTACTCGAAAGTTACTTTCGAAAAATTCCGTCAAGCATTAACAGAAATAATTTTTGCCCGAGTGTAGAGAAGTAAAAACAATGCAGTTTTTGTACCAGACATTTTTGGATAAACCTATTGAATACATTCACGTTCGATCCCAGAGAGCGTAGTTTCTTTCAGGCTCTAGATCCCTGTACCGCTGCTCTGTAATTACCTACCTTCAAAATTAAAAATTGTTACGACAATTTTATCTTTTTATTATCACTTACTACTCCGTAATGGTATCACTGTTTTGAAGACGGAATTTTATTTTAATTATTCAAAACAATATCTCCTTCGAGCCGGATTTGAACCAACGACCTATGGATGATGGCTTAGTCTCCTCTACAGTCCACCACTCTACTAATTGAGCTATGGAAGGGCCATTTTTCAAGGCTAAATATTACTTTTTTTTATAAGGCTTCATGAGGGAATGTTGCCTAACCGTTTGAATATACGCAATGTACCAATTTAAATGAAGTACAATACTTACTCAATACTTACTTTACTAATGTTATAAATGCAAAAGTTTGAATGGA